>JBAMHV010000023.1:16780982-16798119 GCA_037177535.1 Pseudomugil gertrudae
AATCACGTGGAGGATGGATGCTATGGTGGTGAGCAGCAGTGCTGCTGGTCTGGCTGCCAGGCCGGAAAGAGAGAGAGTTGGTCACCATTGTGACCAAACTAACCCCATGTCCAAGTTCTATCTTTTCCCCATGACACATCCCACCTGGGCTCCCTTCAACAATTCCCCAGTGAACTCTGACACAACCATCACAGCTCTACCATCCAGCCCACAGATCTCTCCCTTCACAACCTGATAACACCACAGCAGCTAACTGAGCTGGGTCCAAGCTGCAGCTATGTTGGCACTCATGGCTCTTCCCAGAATAAGCCAGGGCCCGATATGCAAGTAGTTTCTTTAAATTCCTGTTTTAATATGTAACAATAAAAGACTTGAAGATTTTCAGAGAAACAAGATTCACCAAAAATACTTTATTAACTTATCAAATCTTGTGTTCATTCCTCATATTTCATATTTCATTCATTGTGCCTTCATCTTCTCACTAAGACCAGGAAAGTGGATCATATAACTCCAGTCCTCAGATCTTTATACTGCTGTTAAATAATTGACTTGAAATGCTTTTGTTAGTTCATAAAGCACTTAATGGTTTAGGACCAAAACACCTTCAGGATCTTTTTGATTGTTATGAATCAAGCAGGTCCCTCAGGTCATCAGGAGCAGGTCTGCTTTCTGTTCCCAGAGTCACAACCAGCGTTCAGGTTTTATGCTCCTCATATGTAATGATCAAACTCCCGGAAACCTGCAGGTCTGCTGAAACTCTCTGCTGTCTTAAATCAAGGTTAAAAAATTAAAATAAAACAATTAACCTAATCCCTCACACTGTAGCTTTTATTTGAAACATCTTTTAATTTTTTAATAATGCTCTCTGTGCCCACCCACTTTACCACTTTAATACTTCTAGTAAATCACTGAAATGTTATAAACATGAAATGTGTTTTACGGGTAAACTTGACTTGCATGTTGCACCGATAAGGAGAATGATGCATCCATTATTTGTCAAAGATAACTTCTCTGCTTTGAAGATAATTTAAGGTTAATAGTTATTACCTTTAGTATAGGAACTTAGGAAGTTCAGGAATTTCTCTTTATTAAACACTTAATAATTAAAAAAATACCACAAAAATAATGAAAGTGTTTTCATTTTTCTCTAAAACTAAAAGAAGACTGAAAGTATGGGAACTTGCGGCAAACTCAAGAAAAAAAATTAGATTTCAAGTGTGCTGGAGGGTTACTGAAAGGATGGATAGAATTATTGTTTTATTCACACTTTACCCATTTAAAACTCTCACTTGTGCTCTTCATTTGTGAAGGCCGTGTTACATGTGTTTGTAGAGGCTGCAATGTGTCAGCCCTCCTTATATCTTAATATCGTCAGCCTCCCACCCTTTTTAGCCATCACCATAACAACTTGTAGTCCTCAAAGCAAAGACAAGAGCTGGCAGGCTGAGCTGGGAGCATTGCATCATGGTTTACAGTAAATCACATGATTTGTGTGTCCTTTGTATGTGGGGGGCTAAGCTAAGGTATAGCAGCAACAATGACCAAACACATGACATCTTCAGTGTTTACTTTCTCTGGGTTATAGCTGGTTACCCAGAGTTTCTCACTCTGAGCTGTAACTGGGATACTCAAACTGTAAAATACAAAGTGATTGGATCCCCACCCCCATCCGTCGATTTACGGCCACTGTTATTTGACAATATTTCATCAAGATAAACTTAGAAGTTTAGAAATATGATTTGTGAAGCAAAAACTAACTATAAACACCTTTTCATTATAAAGTTTAAATCATGACTCGGGTTTCTTTCTGGTTGGATTTGTAGTGCAACCAACTTTGGGGCCTCTTAACAGACTTGGATGTCTGGTTTAATCCTAAAATAATTTAACAAAAGTAATGTTTTTTTCTGTTTATATGTATGTACATTATGTGTAAAATATTCACTCTTAAGTTTTGAACAACAGCTGGTGGTACTATTCATAAACACAGTCAAGGCTTATCTTGGGGATTAAGAAGTGTCACTGCACTATGGTAACAGCCATCTGGGAAGCCAGGATCAGAGCTACTCTACATGGCCTTGATGCTTCATTCCCACATCTGCTAGTATACAGGTCCCCAGAAGGTACATACTCCTTACAGCTCTGACAGAAGCTGCATCTGTGTAAACACAGCAAACATAGTTAACTTTATTACATTGATTTGGATACATAAGGAATTGCAATGGAATCAGCTTATTGCTTGTAACATCATAATAAAGTGACTACAGTTGTTGAAAGACTTGAAGTTTCTATCCTGTCAGTGATTAAACAAGCTATGATTACTAATGCCTGCTTCACACAATAGAAAAATTTCATTCAAGTGCATGACTCAGTCTTTTTATGTGTTGTTTTGACCTTATCTGCCTTTGAAACTGCAGTCAAGTTTTTTTTTAAAAAATATAACACATATTACTCGACAGTGACTTATTGTTCTAGTTGTAGAAAAAGTTTTCTCTACTATTAGCAGGAGTATGAAGGTCACAACAGAGCTTCAGTTGTGATATTTCTAAAATCTCTACAGTAGTAGAGTACAGCAGGAGTGTCCAAATAAACAGTAGCTAGGTTTCCATTATAGTCTTTCGCAAAATAAAAGCCATATTTGTAAAGTTTATTTGTAGATGTTTTCATTGAACAGTGTTCAGCACATAAGCTACTGTTCTCATAAAATCGTCCGGTTAATGAGTTTTTATGAGAATTGCAGCTCACACAACATAACCACGTACTGTTATTTTGGGTTTTCTAACTTGTGTTGGGAGAGTTGAGTTTTTCAAAATGTAGATTTTTTCCATCAGATTTGTATTGCCATATTTAAGTTTTACCCAATTCTAGGGTTAATGGAAACCGCTAATTTTATACTCTCAGATGAAGGAAAGAGGGTAGTCTTTAGCTCGGCTATGCAATACAACCATCGGGTATTGTTATAGGGCCCTTTTTATAGTGAAGGGGAGCCTTTCATCTGATTTATTTCTCAAGTGCTCATGAGGATTCACCACAAGGGGTAAACCTTGCAACTGCCTCTGGAATAGAAAGACCTGTTATAATTAGTCAAAAGCATATTTTTTTAAAAATCTAGACCACTTGTTTAATAGACTTTACCAGCAAATGAAACCAAGCTGGAACTGAACCATAGGTATTTTGAAGAAAATATAATGGATAAGAAAACATGATCTGATTTATCAATTGGGTTCCAAAAGACAGAAGAAGCTGGTTAAACAGGAACATCCCTAGCATCTCTATTTTTTTACTTCAGCCACACAAACTAAGTTCATAGGATGGTTTTCCACAGCACACTGGAGAGTGATCAAAAAACATTCTGTAAAAGCATCTGAAGGAAACAGGATATCTAGTATCCCATAGGATGATCCACAAAGAATTACAGAATATGTTGGCCTAAAGGCTTACAAATACCTAACAAAGGGAGTCCCCCCCACCCCCTCCCCACTATCACCTCATGCATGCTCAGGATAGAGATTAGATTGTAGTCTAGATTCAATGCAATCTTTCGTTTTTTTTTCAGCTAGGTTATTGATTATGAATTGGCTCAAAGTAATGTCTGTAAAGTCCCCTGAGCTGACATTGTTGTGAAGTGGCACTTTACACATAAAGCTGAATGGAATTGAAACCCACTCTTTGGTGAAGCCCATGGTTTTCACATTTCAGACAGTTATTCTCTTCAAAACACTCCTGATGAATTATTGAAAGAAGCATTTTATTTCTGATAACATTAATCTTTTAATAATATTTTATGTGTTTGCAGTGGCAACTCCCAAGCTCTTCCTCCACATTTGGGTTGTATTTATTCTTGTGTGCAGTCCAGTTCTTCTCTGACAACCTACATGTGCCACACTCAAGACTTAGTACGGGGTTTTATCTGAAAACAGCACAACTCATTGGGGATTACAATAACGAGCTTGATGCACAGAATGCCTCTATCCCTGCTTCCCTGTCAGCCAAAGTTTGTCATCCTGACAAGCATTAGAGGAGCTACGATAAGTGTTTGGTTCATACATACTTTAGACAACTCAACACAGATTGGAGAGGACGCTCATGTGCAACTAACAAAAGGAATAAGAAAGAAATAAAAAACTCCAATATATTTAATAGCTCCACAAACCACTGATGTATTACACTGTCTTTTGTCATAGAGGCCGGTTTATGCTCTCTTACGTACGTAAATGGAGGCGCCTGATTAAAACGTTGACGTACGCTGCCATTCTCATACATCCATGGATCCTTTACCATGCCATAGTTGTAAAGTTACTTCAAACACTAGTGGGAATTGCTGAATTCAGAGTACATTTGAGTTTTGATCTGGCTGGCAGCAGTAATGCACCGCTACAAAGAAACTCGGCAATGAAACCAAAATGTTTTTTACTGTTACCATCAACTTCTTTTGCAACATCTTAGATGTTTTTGATTTGTCCGTTTCTGCTTTATCTTCTTCCTGTTTTTCCTCTTCTTCTCTGGCTGGTTGGAAAGTGCCTCTTTCGCTGGTTGTTTGTCAGAAACACAATGTATTCTTCTACGTATTTGTCTTGTGTGTTGATCAAAAATAGGCCTTAACTCAGAGGTAAACTCCTCACTCTCCCCTGGTGCATGTAACAATCATGCCAGCCTAAAGCACATATGAAAGCTTGTGAACTATGACAAAAAAAGATTTAGACAGGCATCTTCCTCTGTCTGCCTTCTTTATTAATTCTTTCCATTTGGCAGTGTTAGCTTCACAGTTAGCAGTTATCTTTGCAGGAACTAAAAACATTGAAAAGTCAGTGGACTGACAAAAAGCAGACAGTTCCATTGTTTCTGGTGATCGAGGAGCAATCCTCTATTTCCATCATCACTGCTGATTCTTCCTTCTGCTGGAGAGTTGGTTATTGACATGTTTACTGGCAGTTGATTGATGACAATGCCATCGGCCAGATTAAACACTACCGAATAAGCCAGATGTGTAACTGTGTGGAAATGAGCTGCAGTTCGGAGACTGGGAAAATTGGTGTATTTTTACACAAAAACCTTTAGACGAGGACAAGACTGCAAGGGTAGCTTCAGGGTCTTTTTTTCTTTTCTTTATAAAAAGTAATATCTAAACTGAAGAGGTTGTTCCAAATATGTCTGTCAACCCACGACCTGAAGAGAATAGTTTAGAAGCACTTCCTGGGGTTTTAATATATTTGTTCTCTCTCTTAAAGACTGCAGTGACAGACTTATGTGTGTGCCATCAGACTGCCAAAAGGCTGACATGAAGAGTCACACGCTGAGCTAGATAAGAAAGCAAGAAGACATGGCAGGTGGTTGAATGGATTCCTTTCTGTTGAGCCACAATGAGCTTAGATAATATGCAGTTTGACAAACTCTCTCCACAGAGTCTGAAAATATTATGAGGGTAAGCATATTTAGCAAGGGTGGGCCCAGCGGGATTGCAGCATCAGCCTCAACGTCTTCTTGTACACAGCTTTCTTAACCTGCATCGTTGTATGTGATTGTGTGTTGTAACATTCATTCAAGGCTCCATTGAGTCAGAATAGTAGCTTACGCAATGGCATAACATGTTTTAAATATGTAGTATGTTTTTTTGAGTAGCTCTACTTTTAGAGTAAAAATATTCATCTTTATCTCCTTTCAGAAAAGTCTTAATGATCACGTCTCGGTTGATGGTGTTACCAACTGGCCAAAATTAGTTGGAAAATGGCGCCTTATTCATTATTGTCCAAGTTTTATTATGTAGCATCTTGTTTTAACTTGAGTAACGTGTTCTATGGATGATAAATCCCAGAATTCTTAACACGTTTCCATTGAGGAACAGTTTTTCCAGAGAAGTCCATCCTTCACCACTTTTACTTAAAGACTTGGCCTCTCTGACAGGCCGGCTGTCTTATACACTGCAGGACGTACCTCTGCAAACCTCTGCTACAATTATTGAACCCTTTTGCAAATCTGTTGGATTTGTGATATTTCTGGTGGTGAACCACAATATAACCGGCTTTCGCCTGGCCACTGGTAGTTTCTGACACACCCACCATTGTGTAGCTCTACTTTATTAAGTGTGCATTTTAACTTATCAAAGTGTGTCTGTGGGCCTCAGAACCAGACAATCTTTCACTTTTGTCTAATTTTGGCAATAAAAATTATCTTAATATCCTCTGCATCACGTTGCATGACCTGGTTTACTGACTGAAGTTTAAGTGTTCATCCTACTCGTTTCATACATTTAAGGATTTTATGTTATACCATATGAATTTTTTAATATTTAGGTTATTTTAAATAACAGTAATGGTTTCAGAAGATATTTTACTTGTTTGTTTTAAATAAACGGTGCAAATAAGGACTGTTTTTCTTTAAAACATGAAATTTGCTCAATTTCATATTGAGTTTTCTGAATTTGGATCTCCATCCATCCATCCATCTTTTTTCTACCGCTTTTCCCTGAACGGGGTCACGGGGGGGCTGGAGCCAATCCCAACTGTCAACGGGCGAGTGAATTTGGATCTGATAATGATAAATATAAATAAATAATGCACTTTTTTTTTGCTAGAGGCATTTTTGTGTAGGAATTTTTGTTGTATTTAAGCTGTATATTATGTTATCAAGTTGTTTTTTGACATATTTGGTTGATCAGGAAAATTTTTGCACAGAAATTTATTTTAGAAATTTTAAATGCTAATGCACGATGTTCACATTACTCATTTGCATAATTCCATTACTCAAATACGTTTATTTGGACATTTTCTAAGCAAGAACAATGACACCGTCTGCGAGCCTCAGAGTGCACCTGTGACGAATCTGTTATAACTAATATTCAAATTAATCACCTAGTGCTCAGGTTTGTGTGTGTGTTAATGCAGCTAAGCTAGGTACTTCCACACATAGTAACATTACATTATCAAAGCTCTCCATCTTATGCTCATTTATGACAATGTTATTTATTTATTTTCCATTCTTTTGTACTGCCGCCACATTTATTCTCATTTTGATTGGCCCCGGAGGCTTTCATCTGTCTTCTGTACAATGTTTCATTCAGCAAGGTCCTGTCTGTCTCTGGCGCTTTGACTCCTTCACCTGCCTTTTTGAAGTTAAACCAATATAATTGCATCTGTGAACATCATTGCTCTCTGCTGTCCTTAATATATCATCAGTACCCTTGCTTCCAGTGTGGTGTGCAGTGGATCACAGCAGCACCTTAATGAGGATGCGTCGCCTCGCTCGGCTCCATCTAATTCATTTGTAATCTTGTCTGTGTGTGAAGCTCTGTATTGGCCTGTGAATAAGTGATGTCTCTTTCTTCTGAAGCACCTGGTTAAGCTTTTTCTGTGTGCATATGTTAATATGATGCTGGTGAAACTCTTGGTATGCTATCTTTTCTGTGACTGAGGTAATACAGATGCCAGATGAACTGCATATTAAAACAACTATAAAATCTGGAGGTTAAAAGTTGTCTTATCATGGTTTGGAGAATTTTTGTCTAAAACAGATTTTTTTTTTTTGTCATATACCAATAATCAGCATGACCGCTGTGATAAAGCTGATGGCTTTACCAGATGTGTATGACAAAGAGAGGGAAGGAATACGCCCTTTGGAAAATAAATAAAGACTTACTTTTAATTTACAATGGCCAACATTTTTTCACACTAACCCGAATGAACTGCTGCCCTGACCGGCTCTACGGGGGTCATTAAAAGTTTCCCAGATCATTGACTTTGTTCTCCCTTTTGCTCCCACAGCATCATGTCCTGCAGCAGCAGATAGCTTTAACACATTATTAGGAAATATCTTATAATTTGGGTTGAGTGTAAATTCCAGTAAAACTTAAATTTTTCATTGACATGATTAGTTTAACAGCACAATTGAGGTACTATTTTTCAGAGGGGCTTCTGTGTTTGTCCACCTGCATGGTTTATCTGTTGCAATTTAAAAGTGATTGTCAACACAACGACTCATGCTAATTAGATGGCTGCATTTCCTTTAACTTTAATTATACTTTAAATTTTAACTTTAATTATAACAGGCAAAAGGATTGAATGACAATTTTAAAAGAAAAACTAAGGATAAAGTTAGTAAAGTTTACAAACCTGTAAATTTATATAAGAATTTTTCCCATACCAAATATAAAACCCTACATTAGTGATTATACCAACAAGTTCAAAATGTGGGATTATAATTTGCCATGTTAAAACCATTATCTTTCTGTATTTTCAGCAACAAGCTGCTGCTTCTCTAAAATCTTTCCTTCATTACCGATTTAGAACCCTCATATTCTTTTATCAAATAAAAAAACCTCTTTTATTATTAGACACATTTTTCCTGCGTTCTTTCTAAAATGACTTGTACCAAAAAATGAAGTATATCTGCACAGCTACAATGTTTGTGTGATACTGGTCTCCAAAGAAAACGTATGAGACTATTACAGAAGGGTCTGAGTCATAATGTTTGTTATTGTGTCAAAGTAATTTCACCCAGAACACGGCAGAAAAGAAAAGAAATAAAAATATATGATTTTTGTGAAAACCAGATGATAGCAGCCCAGTTCATCTTGACATAAGTAAGTTATTGTCTGATTTGGAAATGTGCAAATATAAAAAAGGGAAAAAGTTCATTTGAGCAAATTAGCAGATGTTTTATTACACAGGTAAAAATCTGAGAAATGATTAATAATCAATAATTAAACATGTACAGTCTATCAATGGTCAGTAGGAATAAACCCTGAATTCTCCTTAGAAACACCCTCTTAACCCTCTTAAGACAGATCTGTCCATGCCGATAGGATATGACACGCACACTTCATATGATCATACCTTCTGAACCGTATAACGTCTTTAACAGTTCAAAACCAACAGAAAGCAGAAAAAAAACCCTTTAACCATGTAGTTGTAATTACAGTAGAACACAGAACCCCTGCACGACTGCTCAATTACAGGCAAGATTCAGAGCGTTGTCACACATTTGTAGTGGAAGCGTCAGTACCGTAATTCCTGAAGATTACGCAGATAAAAAATTCAGTCAGTTGTCACCAGAGGGTTAAAACGCCTCCAAACTGCAGTCATTTATGTTGTCTTGAGGTGGTTTGTTTACCCTGCATTAGCCTATCCAGCCAACATTCAGCTCTCTGCTATTGTCTAAGTTCTCCCTCATGATTTAAATCATGTAATCGGTGATGTTTCCATCTGAAAAACAACAATAATTTATTAATATAGTTGAAGTTATTAGAAATAAAACTAGGGCATTGTCATTCTGTTTGACAACCGCTTTGCACATCAGGATGAATTTAAAACATGAACATGGTCATGCTTATTCTTTTGTAGGTTAAATCTGATTATTTTCATTTAATTCTGATCATTTGAAAATTACATGATCAGTTCTGATTTCTGACCTTATGATCGGAACACCCCTACGTAAAGCTGCTTGTGGTTTGAAGACTACTTTGACTTTAAAAACAAATGTTTGGCTGTTTTACAGTCTTGTATGGTATGTCTTTCTTTTAACGCCCGCATGCATGCAAAAAAATGTAAGAAATAAAAGATGAAAAAATTAATCCGATTAACAGGCTTCAAAGTAAAAGGGAGAAGTCCAGTTGTGATCTGATTTCTCATAATCAGATCACATGCATAGTTTGATCAGTCCTGAAATTAGTGAATAATCAAATCTTTGGTCTACATCTAAACAATTTAATCAATGCAGCTCCAGCATCATCACTTTACAACAGGAATTTAATACTTATCAGTAGCATGACGACAATGGTATCACATTGGGCAACTGGAAAATGGAAAAGAAGTTATTGTAATAAAATGTAACTTTTTTTGTAGAACTACCACATATATGTCTGTGAACCAATATGCGTATCTTATGATGTATCATAAACCGACTATTACTTGGAACAAAAACTTGGTGTTATTAGGTGCTTTTATTAGGTTTATTGCAAACAAATTGCACGATAAAACTGTATAAACCGTCAAATACTATGACTAGTCCATGTGGTTAAAAACAAAGTTGGCCCCCTGGTACAAATGCCTGAATGCATTAGATTTGCTTGCATATTTGTAAAGGACACACATACACACAATGCACAGCTTGATTAAAATAAAACAAAGGCTAATGTACAGTCACGCATTGATGACCATGCCTAGTCATGCTAAGCAAATCCTTTCATTATATGTGTGTCTGTGCAGGGCATTTATCCCTTGTGTCTGTATTAATTAGGCAGAGCCAGGCCACCTCTTTTATTTTTATTCCTATCTGCTCATATGCATTTTCGTACATCCTCCCATCCTCGTCTATTTTTAATTGATTTTCTGTTAGTCAGAGTCTCTTTCAGGGTTTTAACTATAAGAGAAACAGATGGAGCATGTTTATGGAACTTGCGTTTAGTTATATAGCAACTAAAGCTTAAATATATATATAGATGCTAATTTCTTTATAATTTTTAACCTTTATAAACTCCAGCATTACCCAGGAGGGAGACATTCTTCAGCTAATCTGTTTAATCATGCAGCTTTTCTTCGTGGGCTGAAACATTCATCTCATTTAAAAGCAGACATGCAGACACAAAACTCTGTGCAGTTTCACATCATCCCGCCGCTAGATTTGCATCAGCTGAGAAGGTTGATTGTATCAGACTAAGAAATTAAATGAAACATATTACCTTATCCTTTAACTACAACACACGGGAAATTACAAGAAATGGATGCAGCCGCATAGAAATTTACACCTGGATTTATTTTAATGACCCCTTCAGGCCAAATCCCCACTGCTAACCACACATCCAGAATTGTAGACTTAATCCTTGTATTTTAATAATATTGAGACCTGGAAGTGAGAGATACTAAATACTGTCCAATACTGTACATTATTAAGATAGACACATTTATACAATAATTACTTTCCTGTTGTTGGTCATCATATAAGATAGTCAGAAGGTTCTCTGATGTTTGTATGTGTGAAAAATAATGAATGATTCTGTGTGCTTTTTATTATGTAAAGATATATGTTTGGATATTTAAAGGCTTATTTTAAATTTTGTGTTCATGTTGAAATAATTTTATTTAGGATTTTATCTAATGTATTATTATTATTATTATTATTAGAGCTTTCAGCTGATTGAATTATTTAATTGTGATTAATTGCATAATGTTCTGCATTAATTTGCAATTAATAGCATATTAATCACAGATTTTTATCTGTCTCTAAATGCTCCACACAGGATATTTATCCCTTTCTTTTAATTGCTCTTACTTGCAGTTAGAGGCACTTCAGCTATCTGTTAAATTTATTCAAGTGAAGTTGAATCACATCACACAGATGCATGTGCACGTATGCACACAAAACCCTTTTGCAGACACTCTGGTAGAGCACTCATTTTTGTTAAGAAACAAACTGGTGATGAGAAATGAGATATACTTTTATTATCATTGAACCAGCTTCCCAGCATGAACAAAATTAACATTCCAGTACAGCCAATCCAAGATTACACAAAAACAGACGAGACATACAGACCGGCCACTCCTTTTATTAGAGGAAAAAAAGACACATTTTGGAAAGATAAAGGGAAAAAAGATATTACTACTCAGCAAAAGGGGCACAGTTTAGGGAACACCTCACAGACAAACACATAAACAGACTAAAATATCCTGCAGGGCTCCAGCAGTTTCCACAGGAGTTATCTACCTAAGCCTGGAGCTTGTAACAAGGCAGCACTGCGTTTGCAATAGATTTTTATTTTATAATCACTAGTAATATTTAGAGTTTTTAGTGCAAATAACAAAAATATGTATCACATAAGCAGTTCATTGTTTCAAAACTTTTTTTAACTATCAATATTTCCCAGTATTCCAGCTGTCTGACTTTGACAACTCAGACACACGATGCAGTCGTGCACTTGTCTGGGCCTGTTGGATGTTCATTTCAAAATTGGTGTTGGTCATCTTGAAGTTGCTTCACACCCAGAAATTGAACATGCATTATGCACACGTAAAATACATTTTGATATTAATGTCAGTCTCTGCCAGTTTCTCTTCTTTATGTGGCCTCATCCGAACCTCATCACCTCTGCTTCTGTGCTATGATTATCTCTAAGACAGTAAGGATGATTCTGGTCTTCACACATCAAACATTGTGGCGTTGCTGTTTGTGGAGCTGAAATATCTCCATCATCACTGCGTGTTGGACTGATCACTGAATGAACCACGCTGCTGTATTTTCTTACAGGTGGAAGAAGAAATAGTTTTATATATATATTGCATATCCCTATAAGCTAATTACTCTTCTCAGATAAGACTTAGAACAAAGTATAGTTTTGTTTTACACACTTCGTGTGTGTATGTAGATTACCAGCACACTGAACCACGAGTTATTTGGAGTCGCACCGATTTGACACTCCAGCATTGTGTGCAGACTCATCAGGGCCGTTTTAAATACATTTTATGTTTCCATTGTTAACTTTTCCCCTTTAAATATGTTTTTCATAAGGAGTTGGTGTGTTTGGTCCTCATCTACAGTGTAAACAGCAGAACTACAAAGTGTCACATCATGTCTCTAACTGGTGGCTTATTGATTATTATGGTATTAAATTATTGATTCTCTATTAATGAGTAGATTAGAAGTGTGGCGGTTCTGGTCCACGGGTTGCCAACTGAATAGCCCTTCTTATAGCTCCATTGTTTGACCCTATGTGACCCATCATGTCCGTCTGTGATCCAGCAGGTTGATCTCTCAATAACAAACTGAATCTTCGAAGCTGACGCAAGTGTTGTAGCAGAAAGAAGTGATGTTGAGAAGCATTTAGTAAAAATAAGTGGCTGATCCCAGTAGTTCCTTGTGTGGATGGATTATTTCAACAGAGCCAGACTTAACAGAATCTGTCCATCACAGACTGACTTTAGAGGAGGGTGGCTCACTGAATGAGCTGCAGCACAGCAGGTGGTGTTTTAGATGTAACACATTACTGGTAACTTAGATGTATTTAACAGTAGTTTAAAAAATGACCTTAGACTTGTCCAGAGAAGCATCTTTTAGAGCTTTAAAGCTAACCTGTCCATGTAAACGACCCATTATGTGTCCATTACTGCTTTAGAAATACAACTATTATTCTGCTTCACTTCCTGAAATGATTGTGAACGTGTTAATCACCGTTAAAACAGTTAACATTGTTACCAGGAATTTGTGTTACCGCCTCAATAACGTGTTAACTTTGACAACAGTAGTAATTATGTAAAACATGTTGCGCTCTTAGGTGTGAAAAGTGCTATTTAAATTTAATTTTTATTTAATTTTAAGACAATTTAAACTTCAGCATACGAATTTCTTTACTATGAAAATAAAATTGCTGTTTCAAATGACAACAATAACCAATAAGAAAATGTTTAGGTAAAAAAAGGGGTTTTAATGCTTCCTAACTATTTGGAAAACTGAAATCATTGTTTGTGTTTTACTCGATGAAAAATAAGAATGTTGGCTTAATTGTCATTTCTAACTTTGCATCTAGAAGCTTGATTGTTTGTGATCACCGGCCGCGGTGTTTTAAAGCGCTATATAAATAAAGATGACTTGACTTGACTTGATCATCTCTGGTTTTTTAGCAGCATGTAAACTATTCAGCTTCAGGGATCCCCACAGACGTGGCAGCTTTTCCCGCGTTCCTGTGATTCTGTGCATGTTTGTGCTCCAGAGCGGGACTGTTGCTGTGGTCCAGATAAGCGTAAAAGAAATTACCACGCCTTTCATTAAGCCTGAGCTTAATCTGCATATGATTAACATCTGATTTTCTGTAGCAATTATGCAATCAGCAGCTGGAACTGTCTGTGCTACAGGCTGATTACTGAGTCTTAAAACTAGTTTAGTCACCGTTGTCACAGCTCTGATTTTTGCAAACAGCATACGCAGCATATCTAAGTATCAGCTCAGTGCACTGACTGGAAAAAGTTATGTATTTTCAAAAGTAGCTTTGGTATTAGCTGAACTTGTTTAGGTCATAAGCACCAAAAAGAAATACGCTTGTTTTTTACACATAAGAGGCCTGTTGTATTTGAAGACTGGATTATAAACTAGCTTAACTTACTCTTCTAACCACTAGCTGCAAAAATAAGGCAAAATATGCAAAAGAAAAAGGGGAAAAGGGCACATTATTATACACAGAAGATATATAACTTATATTAACATATTTTAACTGATTAAGTAATGTCAATCATTTAATCCCAATTCCAAAATCTTCACAATAAATATGGGTTCATTTCCTGTCGTACTAAGAGCCCACCCCCTCTTTAAGCTTTGCTATTCATGTATTGTAACATAGGGGAAGAAGGTGAGTGAAAATCCACTCAGCCTGTGAAGTCTGAAGAGATGTGCAGAATTCTTAATGAAATTTGTTCTGTTGCTGTCAGAGTAAAAAAAGTGTAACTGTAGAAAAATGATGCCGCAGGTGATGCATTATTCATGACCTTTTGCCCCAGATCAAGACCACCTCCGTGTGCTTGCGTCATCGCACAGCATTTCCTCCTGCTGAGTTTGTGAGCATGCAGGAGTGAGACAATGACCAAAAACCAGTAGTTCAGTTCATAAAGAGCAACTTCCTCTCATAAGTTGCCCAATTATGAAATAAATTCTCACTCCTATGCTTTCTATTATCACTATATTGTCTCATTAAATAGTTCAAATGTAAATAAAATGCTTCACAAGTGCCTCATAAATAAACTTGTAATAAAAACCAACCCATCTGTAAACTGCAAAACAATATACTTAGAAATAAATGAAGGATCATGATGAAATATTGCTCCTATTTCAGTAATTTCATGTTAATGTAGTGATGTTGTGTTTCATCAGAAAGGAATAAAATGCAGAAACTGAACTGAGTGACAATGTTTTGCCTCACTGCTTGTGTTAAGGAACTCAGCAGGCGGGGAGTAATTATAGTTTCAGGTATGTCTTATTATTTTATTCATAAAGGCGGTAATTATTCAACGCTTGAATATTAAAGTGTGTTACTGAAGTTAGACCAAATTCATCTTTGCTTCTATTGCAGAAATGGCTACCATTGCTCTCCTGTGCGGGAGCACTGCTAGGTTTACATTTACCTGTACCTGACCAATTAAACCACCGATAAGTAGCTTCACCTCAATTTCTATCAGCTGTACAGGTGCTTATTTTATTATAAAGAGCCAAATGTGCAAAATACAAGATGTATTGTGTAATTGTGTATTGTGTAGCTTGTTGTAATGACACTTAAATCTGTCCTTTTGTTATATTTATGAATATTTTAATAGCTTAACTTTTTGCTACCTTTTTTTGGATCCATTATTTTTAAAGCTGGAGAAATGGATCCAATCTGGATTCTGATCCGATCAAGCTAAAATACTCTAATGACACATCGGCCTCATGTAACGGCTGGTTTTTAGTCCTGATAGAGTAAAAGTCTTAACCTTTGTAAATATCTGTCAGGTATGTTGTTCTCTACTTGTTGTCCAAACTCCATGTACATCCCTACGGATCCATCTGGTGACTTCAGGATTATTTATACTCTACTTGTGTCTCTAACTGATTGACACTATGCTTAACCACAGAAGACTTTGAGATTTCTTCGTACAACTTTGTAATAGCAGCAGAACCACGACTGTAAGGTGTACCTGACTGTTTGGATGAAAATGGTTCGTGTTACATGTGTGCTTTAGCCTTAGGCTATATCAACAAGCATTTCCTGGACCTGGAATTTAAAATGATGAGCTCCTTGCTTTAAATTTAGACTTTGGTGGTTATATTAAAAGGATTTAAGTGAAGCAGGAATAATTTGGCTTCTTTTGGTTTGACTAATTTATAAAGCTCTATTTGGTATTACAATAGTTTTTGGTTTCAGCATATACATTTATCTTTTTAAACTTGATTTGTGTATTTAAATTATCATTTTATTTCCCTTTTAGTTTAAGTATTACAGATTGGACTAAATTTATGAGCTGCCCATAATAACATAATAATTTGAGAAGTTGAGCATTTCTTATAACTCACAGGCCAAAGAGTCACATAAGACAACCATGAACTGTTTCTAACTGGGTTAAAGAGTCTTCATGCCAACTAAATATGATTTTGCCAACCTCCAAAATAACTTGCTGGGTCCCTCCAGATTGATTTTATGGCTGCTAATTTTTCATTTAGGTTGATAAGCCATGGTGTTGTCAGGAGGAGACACAGCAACGTGCAGCTCTAAATAGAGTTTTACCTATCAGACCTGTGTTATGATACTGCAGACGGATAAAAATATACCGTACTCCTTTGGGTACTACGAGCTGCCCACAGGCTGGCATCATTAAGATGTGCATTGGCACGTTAGCTTTCACTGACTGACCTGCTTTATGTGACCTATGTGTTCCAGTGCTTCAGAAAGCCTCTGTTTGTCACATCCTGTTTGTCCAATTTAAGATGTAAATAGTTTGTTTTGCCACATAGATAATACACAAAGGATCATGTGATGTTGTTTTGGTCTGATTTCTGTCAACTAAACAAAAAAAGTATTCTAACCAACCAAAACCGCAGTAGCAGTAATTAAGTACAAGCTATAATGTATGAAAAACTGAGAAAACTAAACACACAAAACACTGACGAGGAAAAAAACTTTAAGTAACTAGAAACTGAAAACAGAGTGAACTAACAGTGGTGATAAACAAAGCTCTCACAAGGCACAAAGGAAACCAGGCAGATGATGACTAACAAGGAGCGGGAAGTAAACACTGCACTATAAACAAAAGCAAGGCAAGTTTATTTGTATAGCACCTTTCATGTACAGGACAATTGAAAGTGCTTTACATTGAAACAGTAAAAGCATAAAAACAGCAGAAATCACCATAAAACCATAAATTAAATAAAAGTAATTTAAAGCAGATCATATAAATTTATCGTGCAGATTCATTTATAGGCCATGAAAAAAGAAATGTTTTCAAACTGGATGTAAAAGTGGTGAAGGTGAAAGTTTCACCAGCAGTTTGTTCCATAACAGCTAAATGCTGCTTCTCCATGTTTAGTCTGGACTCTGGTCTGGTTACTGGTCTGGACTCTAGTCTGGACTCTGGTCTGGTTACTGGTCTGGACTCTGGTCTGGACTCTGGTCTGGTTACTGGTCTGGACTCTGGTC
>JBAMHV010000023.1:16813074-16823138 GCA_037177535.1 Pseudomugil gertrudae
GCCCAGCGTGTCCTGGTGCCAGGTGTACTTGTGGGCACTCTTATGCTGGAACATGGTGTTTGTGATGGACAATCCGTTGCGAGCACAGAAGTCCAGCAGCTGAACACCACTCTGGTTCAGATCGTGTTTCAGATGTGCTTTTTCTAAAGCAACCAAAATGCTAATGGAGAGGCTGAAAATGGGCTCTTTTAGGTACAGAAATGGCAGTCTTTGGTTGAAATTCATAAGAGGGATGTCATTTATAAATCACCTGGGAGGAACATTTCTGTCTTACATGTTTTTGCTGCAATAGAAAGTCTCATATCATACAATTATATGGAAAGATGCTTTATATATGACACAGGAAAATAAATGCATTTTTTATCTTCAAGCCCTGCAGAATGGCATCATTTCCTGCTTTGTGACAGATGCACCAGTTGCTGGCAGAACACATTTTGCCTCCACAAATGCTATTATAGATTCTGCCTTGATTTATTATGATCTGCTCTTTTTTCACTTGCTTTTCGTGCTGTGTCGCTTCATGGTCAGCTAAATTTAATTCCTATCTTACAATTAGTATGGATTAAAACACCTGTCTCAGACTCCCAGGAGGTGGAGCATTGTATATTTTTAGAATATCTATGGAAGGTTAAGCAAATTTAGAAGACACTTTCAGGATGAATATCAATATCTCTTTTGAATGTTTGACTTCTAGCTCTAAACCAATATCAAAGCATAGTAAAATATTTGAACATTACCTCTTCTAATTCCAACTCTGATCAAGTAAATAAAATGAAATATTGTAGTACAAAAAGTTTAGGCAAGGTCTCCAAATTGGAATTTTAACCACTTATTCTTAGTATCCCACCTCAGGTTTTAAAAGGAAATATGATGGAAATAAGACCTCCGCTCACGCAATCACATGAAAACTTAGTTTTTCTATGATATCTCTTTTATATCTTGTATTATTTCATTGTGTTCTCTGGCTGTTACTTCAGTCCAGCTTTAAGTTCGGGGTAAGTTTTCCATTCCATCTTGCTGCAAAATGTTATGGTTTACCCCCCTGTGTATTCTGTTGTGTTTACTTCCTGTTTCCCTGCAACATCTGCTCCTCGTTTTTCACTTCTCAGTCACTTTTTCATCTGCTTAGTTTTATTTTTTTCTGTCATTCCATCTTTCCTTGCTCATACACCAGCTGACTTTTATTTTCCACATTGCATTCTGTTGTGTGTATATGTTGTTTTTTTGTGTGCCTGCATAGTGACAGAAGGCACAAATTGGGAGCCAACTTAGGGGCAATCAGCTTAAAATGCCTTGGTCTTCCTGCCAAAGTAAACAATGTAAGGGTCAGGGTTGCTTCCCTCTGTGCTTTCCGTTAGAAGAAGAGAGACTAAGTCTGGTTGGTTCAGTACTTGGGTAGAAAATTCTCATTCGAGTTAGCGCTACTGCTTAGTTTCTCCTAATGAATGCAATTTGCCCTCATGAATTTTAAGTATGTGTTTGTTTGTGAAGGAGACGATGCATACAAAGCATGTTTTTAAGTTGCTTTAAGCATAACTAGCAATGTTTATTGAGTTCTCTGATGATTATTTAAAATGATTTAAAGTACTTTTCTATTATAAACTATTAATACCCTGCAACTTGGAGGTTTCCACTAGAAATTAGTGTGCTTTGGTGCTACATTCTGACTAAATTTACAAACTAACGTGTTGCATTTTTTATATAATCAACTCCTCAGTTATAGCAGAAGGTTACTAGGTGATAGTGACTTTTCTGTCATTTCTGTTTAGTTACTTACCAAAAAAAAATAGTGGTAGATGTATCTAAAAATTACATTAAAAAAAGCATTGGGAGAAAATGTACTAACCCAGCGGTGCAATCCAAAGGGCCTCATGACTCATTAAAAACGGCAGTTGAGTAGCAGAGGGTCTTTTTATGCTGAAAATGACACCCCATCCACATGAAGATTCTCATCATGGGTGTTGTGGAATGAGAGATTCTGATCATGGTAATGTTGGAATGAGAGATTCCCATTATGGATGCGGTGGAACTGAAGATTCTCACTATGGGTGTGGTGGAATGAGATGCTGATAATGGTTATGGTGGAACGGGAGATTCTCACCATGGGTGTGGTGGAATGAGATGCTGATAATGGTTATGGTGGAATGGGAGATTCTCATCATGGGTGTGGTGGAATGAGATGCTGATAATGGTTATGGTGGAACGGGAGATTCTTATCATGGGTGTGGTGGAATAAGATGCTGATAATGGTTATGGTGGAATGGGAGATTCTCATCATGGATGCAATAGAACGTGAGATTCTCTTCATGTATATGTATCTGCAGCAAACGTATGGTGTTGTTTTGTCAATATGGAGCAAAGGGGAATCCAGCAAAAGTAATCTTGCACTTTTACAGTGTATGTATGGAGGCTGTCAGCAGGCAGAATAAAAGAAAATATTTAAGTGTGGCCTTTACCAAAAGTCATTCAAGCAAAAGAGAAAGAGCGAGGACACTGGAGAGTGCACTTAGAGTGCATGTTTACAAATGACTGCACGATAAATGAGGCACATGACCCTGAGCCAAGTCCCTCCATCACATTCAGGAATATAAACACCCATAACAGAGAACAAATTATCTGTAATGAGCGGAAAATATGTTACACACGCTTGCATGTTTATCCCTGTTGGGAACACATGTATACATGAAGTGAAGATGACAGCTTGTGTTTATAAAGAAAAGACAGTAAGTTAAGTGTGTTGGATATCGGACATCATGGTTTGCTGCTGTATAGCATCTAAACTCATTTTCATTGAACTGATTTGGTATTCCGGCTGGTATTCTGCTTATTACCCCTTATTACTACTCATGTTCTTTGCTGTGTTTTCTTCATTTAATGCATCTGTGTTTGGGCTCTACTTCCTTTGATTTCATCTTCATAGATTTCTCAAAGCTTTTTCTTTAAATCGCAGTCCAGCTCTGCATCGCAGTAAGGAGAAAGGTTTTAGATCAAACACATGTAAGTTCTTGACAGATATGCAATTTATGCTTCCTGGTTTTGACCCTTATCTATGAGTATATGTTGCTTTCCTTTGGTTTCCATCTTTCTTGTAAATGTTAAGAATTTTCTTCCAGAACCTTTATTTGTGTTGGACTTTATCAAATTGAAATATGTTGCTGTGCAGTTTTTTTTTGTTTGTTTTTTTGTGAAAAATGTGAACATCTGGCATGAGGTGTAATAGAACCTGCCTCCTTAGCCTGCAATGCTGTGAAATTAGTGTTTAAGTTAAGCATTAGATTTTATTTGAATGCCTTTTATACCAACCGCCTAATCAATATATGTTAAATGTGTGAATGTTCAGCTTGAAATTAAACCAAGCCAATGGACAGAAACTGAATCTACTTACAGGAATAACATAGGCTCAACCGTACTTTGAGCATGTGTGTGCAATAAAAAAAAAAGTAAATCCATCTTAATTCTCTTCATTAGAATTTTTGTTGTTTTTCCTTTTTTCTAAGGCCATGTACACACGTAAAAATCTGTATCCCCCTGACTTCGTTTTCAAAAGTAATTCTGTACACACCAGATCGTTTTTTAAAAAGTTTGCATCTACACGAACTCGCATAATTACGCTATTGAACACTGTTGTAAACATGCCAAACCCATAGGTGGCCGCATATTGCATAACTTGAATCTGTGCTAGCCAATCAGAAAGACTAGTTTGTTTACGTCACAGCTGACCTCAGAGTACTGCATCTCCTTTCCTCCTCAACACAATAAAGCAATTGCAATTGTAAAAACAAGCAAACAAAAAGTGTTTGCATAAAAACAAACACACTTCTGAAGAAAACAACAACAAAAAAACCTGACTGCATTCATGCCGCTGCCAAACGCAAAGTTTCCGAGAAATTTTGCATCACTTTTTGATGAACTTTATTCAAAAGCATGCTCACCATTTGATACTGGTCTCCTACTCCCTGGTAAATATCAGGAAGCAGAAGAATACACTACAATAATTTTGTCCTATTACATAGGAAAAACTAGTAAACATTGCAGAAATAAAAATTGCTATTTTTCTTCAGATTCTGGCTTCAGATATTAAAAATGGGACTTCTCTGTTCAGCTGTTTTTAGATTGGGCTTTAAAAGATTAAAAAACAAGTGAGAAAAAAGCAGCAGGCAGGCTTGCAAATGCCACTAATCTAATCAAATCACAGAGTTTGGTGTTTGTGGACACCTGCCCTAAAATTCATATCCAATGCAGAGGGTCTGCAGGTAGCATTCTCTGTGTTCATTAGCTAATAATTCCTCACAGTGACTCACTGGGTTTGCAAAGTATGAGAGCAGAGAGATGTGCTATTTTTCTCTTTCAGGCTTTTTAAAAAAAAGTTTTTACACAACTCATCTTATACTTGAACAAAGTAGTTCAATGCTCTGGGTGCCTTCAGGGAGGGACTGAAAGTGTGTGTCATAGTCATTATTTTGGAATTACTAAATCATCCCAGGGATTTTTGTCCTTACTTTTAGCAGTTATTCTTTGGCACAGGCTTAATTTTGATGTATGATGAGCCCAAACACTAAATATATATACGCAAACTAAACCTCAAGGTTGTTTAAAATGTTTTTTATAAGTCGCAGACACCAGAATATGACACATGCATGAGCTTTATGACATGGTGTGGTAACGCAGCTTCATTAAGCTGAGTGTCATCAGCGCATGTGACGTGTTGGGAAAAATGATTGATCTGAAGCTCAGACATCTTAGCCGTGCATAGCTGCCACTATTCTGCAGGATTTTAAGTAGTTTATCTGATACACAAACTGGATGTGGCTCCCCGACCTCCAACAACCTTTTAAAATAATGGGTTGGAAGATGGATTAGATATGAGACCTAAATGAGATCTACTCATTTTACACCATCTTGTCATTAGCATTTACATCACGAGGTGGTTTCTGATTTAGGCATGTAAGGAAGGTTCTTTATTGTACAAGTATATCATACAAATTTATTAAAATATTATATTTATTTAGTTTTAAAAAGTATAAAATTAATATTTGATGTGTTTATAATAGTCATTAAAAACACTTAAACATGATATTCCTGATGCATTGATACAGGAATCATAAAGGATCTTTGCATGGTTTTACTGGTTTTACACGTTTACCTGCGACACCGCAGTCATATTATTTATGGGTCATTTAGATGCTTGTACAGGACTTCACAAGGAATCATCTCGCTGCTCTAACAGCTAATATATTGACTCCACATTCAGGAATAAAGGGAATAAACTGCAGTATTAGTGTTGAACATTTCCCTGTGGCTCCAGATGGATGTTGGTTCACTTTCAAAACTATTGGACACGTTATGTTAAGAGCATATTTACAAATATGAATACATGATTACTGAATTCAGTAAAGCAAAGAAATTGAGGGACAGGAACTTGTCAGTTTAAGCTAAAGATCATAGCTGGAAGAAAATGCAGTAGAGTCTGAGTACAGATGTTACATTCCTTGGACATTATAATGCAGTCTTCCAAGCAGACCAAGACAGTAGGTGTTGCATGGCACATTACTCGTTACAACTAGTAGTGACCTGTAAGTTGACTTGGACTTGATGGCAAAGACTTAAAACAGGTGGTCATCAAGCTAATTCTAATGCTCTCTAGACATTGTTAAAATGCCAGACTGTTTTATTATTATTAAAATAATACTACACATGAAAACTACCTGTTTGTTACAGATACAAAACATTTTTGATGGTAATTATGTCATTTATATGTCTTTAAGCCTGTTTACAATGTTTTGACAGGATGTTAGTTTGACATCAAAATCACCATTATCACCATCCCAACTCAGGAACCACACTCAATTACACCCAGTAACGTGTCTATGTCCTGCCATATGTGTTGTCAAAGCAATAATAAAGCGTCCACTTGTCTAATTGCTCATCAATTAGGAGCTGAGTGCCCGAGCTGACAGGATGTCCACCCACTTGCCCGTGTATACTGGGAGACACACACACACACATGCACATTACTCTGATTACTGTATGTGTGTGTGTGTGTGTGTGTGTTATGAGGACACATATAACTACCTTTACATAGATTGAGTCAGTTTTGTAGGTGCCTCGAATAATGTTGAATTTTTCCACAAATTACAAAATGTTAGTATTTCCTAAAATTAGGCAGTATTAGTCGTGGTAGATAGCAGTAATGTTGCGTGTTGGTGTTTTTTTTAATATATTCGAGTCAGGATTTCTGAAAGTTGCCTGACGTGGGAAAGCAAGCACATTGGCACCACTGATGCAAGCAGCAGATAAAACAAGTGCTGAGCAATGGAAAGCCATACTTGTTTGGTAGCTTTAGTTGCTTCCTCAGCATCTATTCATAGAGGCACTTAACCATTCAGACAATAAGCTACAGGAGAGACTCATCCATCCTCATTGTCTAGGCACTTGCCGCTTTGTCTTTATATTAATAATATTTTAAGCCATTACAAAGGTTTTCATCTTAATTTTGAGTTCTATTCAAACACTCTGGGATGAAGCTTAAAGCCATTATGCACAAGTAACCACATACACATGTTTTAATAATACTTCTGTTTTTTTGTTTTGTTTTTGCTACTTAGAAAAGGAAAAGATAATATGTTTTCCTGCATATTTCTGATAGTTGCATTAATTTTACAAATTATTGTGCTAACCTACCTAAGCGGCATGAGTCCTGACGAAGACCAGGGGGTGGAACCACATTACACCAATTTAAAAATCACTGCATTAGCTCATGATTGATTTTAAGCTTCTTTTAGTTGTTTATAAATGTCTTAATGGGCTTAGGCCTTCTTGTTTATCAAACCTCCTTTTTAGTTATGAGCCCTCGCGGACCCTGAGGTCTTTTGGTACCGGCCTTTTAACTGTTCCCAAGGTCAGAACCAAAAACATACGGTGAGGCCTCCTTCCATTGTTATGGCCCTTGACTGTGGAACAGCCTGCAGAGATCATCAGGGCTGCAGACCAACCTCTTTAACTTAGCTTTTAACTTAATTAATTGTATCTTAATTGATATTTCAATTTAATTGCATTTGATGAAGTTCTGGATATTTATTTGATTGTTTTTGCTCTAAATTGCTCTTATTGTATGTTAAGGGTATCTAATTTAGTTTATTCTTCAGTGATCTCCTCATGCGGATCCTCCACGTTGATGGTGCTACCTTCTTGGCAGTGTTGGGCAACTTACTTTAAAAAAGTAATTAGTTATAGTTACAAATTACTTTTCTCAAAAAAGCATTGAGTTAGTATCTCAGTTACCATACAGTAAATCTATTGTGACCCAGCATTATTGTTCCAATGTGCTATTACAAATAATATCTATGAAATCAAATATGTCTATAGTAACCAAATTAATAATTAAAGACAAAAACAAAACCAGATAAGTATTTTAAAACATTTGGTATTTATTTAAATTCAACAGATTGCAGCCATCCGTATGCATAAAAATAAAATATCCAAAAAATAAATGTCGAAAACAAAATTTCATTTGTGTTCAAGTACAAAACCTATACACACAGATGTAAACTTGGGTCAAAAGAAAGAAAAAAAAGACACATCCTGCCATAGCCTGCATCTAGGCTTTAGAACAAAATTTAGAAAAAGATCTTTTTCCTGGGCATAAGGTACATGTAACATAAACATTCTTGTCTTAATTTCACTTGGTATGAAGTAGTGGCGTCCAGTTCAAAAACACTTCTTTTGAATCTCCCAGAAACGTCCCCATTGTCACAGTTTCTTTGGCTGTGTCTCAATGAGCGCACTAACATTACTTTGCGTACTACGTAGTGCGTAAATGTTAATGTAAATGCATTTAAACATAGTGTGCTGATTGAGACACCGGCACAGCCTTTGTGTTTGTAGCGTGCAGTGAGTAACAGCCAGCCTCAGCAGAGCACTCACTGTATCCGCCCACCCAGCCCATCCAGCCAATCATCATTGCATTTGCAAGGGTGTGCAATTGTTAGTAAGGGTGACGGCGTTGTAACGATGGGAAATGTAATTATTTAGATTACTCCATTACTGAACACAGTAATGCTGTTATACTTAAAACGCTGTTAGTCTCAACACTGCTTCTTGGTCTAGGGTTAGTGCCATGGTGATTGCCCCCACCTGGGCAGCACGGTCTCTGACACCACAAACTTACGATGGCAGGGTGGACCCCGGGCTGCCTTGACCTGGGTGCTGGATGCTTGCCATGGTGGCAGCCTCGATGGACATAGGGGCACCTGGCTTCTAGCCAGATGGTTTTACTTCTTTTCTTTTTTAATTACTTTTTATTGTATAATATTACTAGTTTCAGTTAAGAGACAGAAGTTAGGGAGTCATATTGGGGGAGGGGGTGGAATTGTCTGTCTTTGTGTGTGTACATGGGTGTGTGTGTGTGTGTATGCTTGTGTGACCGTGAATGCAATGAAAGGATTTTTTTTAACAATGTTATGTTGTCTTTTGATTTAATTAACTTTATAATGTAAAGCATTTTGTGTTGTCTGTGGCATGAAAAGCGCTTTATAAATAAATATAGTTTGCAGATAAAACAGGATGTTATAAAAAAGGCCTGCTGTTTCATTGACTTCCTCCACTGATTATTTCTAAATGTCATTGGGGGCTAGAAAAGGCAGTTGAATAGACGGCATCATTGGCTAATATGTTCATCTGAGAGGAGGATGAGTGATTGGTAATTGGTGGAAAACAAAGCAGTGGTCTGCATTATTTAAATGCAAATGAAGGAGCAGAGTGCATTACTGCTCTCTGGTCTTAAAACATGTGACATTGTGTGTATTTATTTTCATAGCTATGTGAATGAAGAATAGGCCACTTGTGATGATTACAGTGTCCAGGGTCTGCTCTAATAACAGTTGTCTTGACCAGTCTTTTTTTTTTCTTTTTTTTTATTCCTAATTAGCACATAAATTGATTTGAAAAGGGCAACCTGAACTTGGCTGTTGGTTTGCCTGTTGGATTTGGTTCTGCATGAACAGAAAGCCTATCAGATGCCATTTATAAAGCTAGGAAACATCAAACTCATGAGAGAAAAGGTTTTAATATTTAATATCTTGAGATGCCATCTGTTCTAGTAGAAATGGTGTACAGAAAATTGTTCAGTTAGCTAATGAGAGGTCTGGCACCCTTTGTGGCTATTTTCAAGATTCCTAGCCAAAACAGGTGGTTACGTTTTTAACTATCCAACCTGGCAAATTATATATGATTAGATGTAGTTTGCTTTTGCATCAGCTTGTTTACTGCTCTGCAACTGAAAGGCATGCATGAAAACATGTCATCTTTTTAGGGAAAATAATCAATGGAAATCTTTGGTCATGCTTCACACATCCAACATTCATTTAAACAAGTTGATGTGTCCAAATCTTCAATAGTACCGAACACATATGCACCATTAAAGATTTACTCCCATCTAGTGGTGCACTAATGAGTTACACACAACTGAGAATTGTCTTTTGGCGCCTTGCCCTTTAAGGGTGTAGTTGCCACCAAAGCCCGTAGAGTCAGAAATTTAAAAAATATCAACATCTTGCTCAAGTTCAAGTGTCATGTCACCATTGCCGTGCTGCAACGACTCGCTGTGAGGATGAGGAGCGGCTACTAGACTTACAAAGACGGCAGCTGTCGGTGAAGTAGGTTTAAATTCACAAAAAATAATTAAAACAAAATTAGTAAAAATGCCTGACATTTATTCTAAAAATATTTAAATAAAACAAATAAAACGAATATGGTAAAATAATATGTTACATTACTCATAAAACAAATATTTTGTTGAACAATACTTGGAGGAAATAATTGCAATCTGGTGTTTTCTGTAACTCAAGTCAGACTTCTGTACCTGCTGACTGGTTATTATTCCCACTGCTCATTAATAAACTGCTTTGATTTGTCCAAAAGTGATTTTGTTTTATTTCTTTTATTCAGTTTAATTAAGAACAATGTCTCATAAAACTAAATAAAAAAACTTGCTATTTTTAAAAAAAGAACATTTTGTTCAGTTTCTATTTGAGTTACCACTGGGGTATAAATACATTTCAATACGT
>JBAMHV010000023.1:16827476-16844798 GCA_037177535.1 Pseudomugil gertrudae
TAGAGTCAGGTGGTCCATGAGTTCGTGTTGTAAAGGTTAAATGGTCCTTGGACTGAAAAAGTTTGAGAAACACTGCTCTAAAAGAAGGGTTGAGAATCTCTATCATCCAGGAGGGTCTCAAAGTAGAGCTTCTCCACATCTACAGAGACATGTCAGAGAGGGTGAATTGGACATTGAGTTAGGATGCCTCCTAGATGCTGTCCTGGTGAGATGTTCCAGGCATGTTCCACTGGAGGGGCAAATCTGGATACAAAGGATGGATTACATCTGTCGGCTTGGAATACCTCTGGAACACCTCAGGGTCCTCCCAGTTACCAGTTTGAAGTGGAAGATAATCGTTGTGGTACACTTTGATTTTTAGAAACCATCTTCAGCAGGTGTATCTGGGATTAAAATTATGATTCTAGCTAGACCTGGCATCCACCATTTATATCTCCAGAATTCCTTTATACTTGGTGCCATCCATGTCACGCCTGGTACAAACAGGTTAAATATCATATTACAGAGGATGCACATACATTCTGTAGGTACTACTTCAGATGTGGTGAGGCTAACTACAGTTGTGGCTGTAACTACACATTTGTTATACTCATTTTCACTTTATCATGTGGCCTACATGCTATTACTACAGTTCCTTTTAACACTCAAACCCTTTATGACTTTTGCTATCTTTTACATCTTTTACCTTTCAAAGCTGATGGCGCTTTCCCAAAGAGGGAATCACAACTTTAGCTAAATCTTTTTGTCTTCAAACATTCAAAGATGTCTTTAAAATAGTTTCCTCTTTCCTAAATTTAGCCACGTTGTGATGTTACAGAGCCCATATAAGAGGGGAAACATTTAGAAACATGTTCATGTTTACAAGAATAATTGAAAGAAGGGTCATAAACTTGTATTTGCTTTTTGTATTTGTATTTTCTTGTATTTGTCTTTTTGTAATGACAAAATTAACTGAATTAATTTCTCCTACAAGGATGACTACATGTAGCACATCTCCTTTGTAGGGATCTACTCCCTCTTCTACTATGACAGAAATATTTGAAGCCAACAATATTGTGTTTTCTTCAGGCATTGCATGAAGTTTTTTTTTCTGTTGATGTGCCAGTTGGATTTAGCTCTGCTTGCAAGAAAAAAAGAGCTGGGTCTGATCAAAAGGTCTGATCCCGTTCTGTAATCTGAGAAGATGGCACGATTGCTCACAAGTCATCCAGAAGTCATCCAGAATCGGCATCAGTGTTTTCCTGTTCATAATTATGCGTTTTGTGATTTGAAAGCTAAAAAAAATAACAGAGAAGTTGCAGCTTTGACTCCTCCCCCTTCACTTTCTCAACTCTACCCTTTTCTCATCAAACTGTGACATGTCCTCAGAGATGACTCCTCTGCGTTCACACAGAATACATCACATAAACATCAGATAGCTGGACCGTGTTCATATACAGTCCTGCTACAGTGCATGGGGACTCCTCTCAGCTCATTATAGAAATAATCAAGCTGGCAATTGAGAAAGCAAACGTTACTTTAAATTTGATAAAGTTGATTTGAACGTTTTAACCAACACTGCTGCCCCTTCAAAACCAAAGATGTGTCTATGAGTTGTCCAAAATACCGTGTCTTAAGCAGGAATCTGAATTGATGCAAGATTAAAAGGGAAATGCACAACTTACAGTAAGCTAATTAGTGTCCGATAAGAGGCCTGCCAATGAAAAGACATTGATTTGAAGCCAGGGAAGCTCCACTGCCTCCACCTCCAGCTGGACCTGCTTCCACATCTGTGAACTTGTTAAGAAGAAGATGGGGAGAAAAGTAATAGATATTTTCTACTTGCTGAAAGGTCACATGAGGCAGAAATTCATGATTCTGTTTATAACTCATAGAGCTTTTGTAGAAGGCACTTTCTTGTTCTGCTGAAAGAAATTGCTGTAAGTTATGTGTAAACTAATGTGTCAGTAATAAAGCCACTGAATAGCTGGCAACAATTGTAATTTTACTACATGAAGCTATTTCCTAGTAAAAGAGACCCCACCAACTCTGTCATCGATGACTGAATTTGGCCAGCCTGCCTTTGTCTCATCACAACCTAAACCTAACTGGTACTACGGTAATGGTTTATTTAAGTCAGTTACATAAGGCGCTTTTCCACTAGTACCTACCCTACCTGACCTTACACGACTCCACCCGGAAACAGAGCATTTCCATTAGGATTTATCAAACCGTGTAGATACTTTTGCCGTACCTTGAAAGTCACATCACACTGGGGAACCCTCCCACATTGGAGGATTGCAACTTGTAATGGAAAAGCAGTAGATGACTGTGGAATTGTATCTGTATAGATCAGGGGGCCCTGTGATGGACTGGTGACCTGTCCAGGGTGTACCCGTCACTTTTTCCTCAAATCTTCTTTGATAGCAGATTTTCAGCTGGGAGCGTTATGAGTTGTGAATTTAGATTTAAGCTCTTGTGAAAAAGTTTGATTTTCAGTTGCTGTTGCCAATTGATAATAGACTAAACGCTAAAGAGATGTGATTAAATTATGATGGTTTAAAATCTGCTGTCTCCTGATAAGTAGGCCAGTGGCTTTTAAGATGACACTTTGATTATAGATTTTCTGTTAATCTGACATCTTCTCTTCAATACTGAACCACTTTAATACTTGGCTACAATCTTAAATGTCAGCATCAATGGAAGAGAGCAATTCTGCATTCAAATCTAGTTTCCGACTGAGTTTGCTGTTCAGGATGTCATTTACAACAAAAAGTCGTTGAATTTTAGTTTATTTTTTAACCCAATTTAATGGAAAACTTTGCATATAAACCGTATCAAAGCAGCTTACTCAGCCTAAGTTACCATGGTGATCTTGTCAGACACCTTTGACTCCACATACTCCCCAAAGCCATTAGGCCTTCTTCATACACGCTGGATGGATGTAGTATGTAGTATGTTTTTTCACAAAGCTTGGGATTGAAAAGCAGAAATAAACCGATTAACATTGACACTGTTTCACTCTGTCACAGCATTATGTTCTTTCAATCTAATTATAGATGTGATTTTAAATTTATATAAGTGATCACTCATCACATGTAAGTTACTTTGGATAAAAACATCAGCCAAACAACAAAGAATAAAACATGTTGGCAATTCTGGTTTTCTCGTTTTCCAGCCATTTAAAATGACCCCTCAGTCCCACAGTCCCTCTTCCGTTATACACTGCACGTACACGTGCATCTTCTTTTTCTTTTTTTTTCATGGCTATCATCTCAGTCATCAATATTAAGCATGTTTGGATGCTGAGATCTGAAAGTACAGTTAAATGCAGCAGTGTGAGTAAGGGGAAATGGGGGTGGTGGTGTGTGTGTGTGTTGGGGGGGGGGCTGCCGATGAAGAGAGTCAGACTGCTGCTGCTGGAGTGTGTTAATGGTGAGCCAGGACCTGCTGATGAGATTGTATCACGGGTTGTCACCAAAGGCCGCTGTAGGTTAATAATGTTCTCCGAGATGCTGTGCCAACTGAACTAGGATGTGACGCACACACACACACACGCACACACACACACTCAGCTTAACAAACACTTGCTCAGACTTGCCCACACACATATCAGCACACAGACAGTGACACTGCATGCATCAGAGGCATTGTGGGGATTATTAAGTTGAATACAGTCCAACATAACTTCATCAGTCGTGCAGCAACATTGAAATGAGTCAATATTTACAGTAGAAATCAACCTGATTCATGAAGATCTTTCATTGCAGATCTGCCTTTTTCCATGTGAATCCACCGATGTATGCCTGAAACACACTTTGGTTTCATTACTGGAATAATGGATATCCACTCAGCAGCCATTTGTATGTGAAACTCAAATCATGGCCTGAACCCATCTATCACTTCTTTCTCCTGAGACAAGTCATGCCTCCCAGTGGTTTTACTTCTTTATAATATTTTCAGCCTTCATCTTTATATTTCTTTAGGTTTCTTTTTTTGTAGACTGTCCTTTTTGCTACAGCTCTTTAAACATGGAAGTTCTTACTGTAGATGCAAAACAGCAAGAAAAGCACGGTTCATATGCTAAATGCAGTTCTAGCTAACAGGTGTGCTTGCTTAACGTATTGGTTACATTTCTTTTTTCTTTTGTTTTGTATTTATGGTTAAATAATATTTCAAATCAAAATATATCCATGAAAAAATAAGAGTAAATGTTTCAGTTTTTTATGCAAACATGTTTTTTCTACATAAATTTGACCTGTTTTATAAAGATTTTGCTTTTAATTAAAGCTGCATTTGAACTGAAGGCACATCTGGCCTTATGTACTTCATTCAGATCCCAGTCTGGATTCTACTTCTCATGTTTGGCACGTAGAGCCAAATTGATTTTTTCCACAACATGTAATATGTGAACTCATCTGACTATACTGTATGTCTGCAGTATTTTTATGCACCTCAGAGTAGCTTATGTCCAGAGAATTCAGCAGAATTTCTGAGCAGGTTTGGCTTCCTTCGTGTGTAAAACAGTGTCAGTGTGAGACTGAAATGTTTTTTCAGTGTTCCCTGGAACCCTGGTGGCTAAATTGAGCAACCTGGCATGACACTTCCTCATGCAATGCTGTCTTGAGCGCTCAGAGGTTTCGCTCACTCAGCACAGACTTTCATATTTGGCTTTTACAAACTGAAATTTTCCCTGATTCCTTGAATTTTCTCTCAGTAACATAAACTGTAGCTGTTGAAAGACCAACGTTCTGGGCAATCTTGCTCTGAGAATGTTTTTATTTTAACTTGCCGATGTTTTCTGACAGAGTTTAAATCAAAATGGAGGGCAAGACTGAGTTTTGTGGATGCCGCTTTTATACCCAGTCAAGGCACCCTCACCTCGTACTATTTAACCTGATTACTTCCAATTAGATCAGATTGTATATTCTTTAAACTTTTAGGTCTTTATTGGCTTCTCTTTCAACTATTTAAGAGTATTTTTCCAAAATTTTCTGAAATAACATTTTACCTTTTGTAAAAATAAAAAAAGGAAACACTATTTAAGAAAACTTCTGGAAAAGTTTCTGAAAATGAGATATCCTCTTTAATACTTTGTTGCAACTCAGGACATTGTTACATAGACCAAGCCAAACGCTGTTTATAGTAAGTGTATCTTTAGGGTTGGAATTAGTGATTCTATGCCCAAAGCAAATGTGTCAACGGACCCTCTGCCTCCTTTATTTCACCATTTTCAAATCCTTTTTTATCTAATACATGTTTTGTAGCTGGCCCTCCAATGACCTGATGACCTGTCCAGGATGTAATTGCTGAGATAGACTCTAGTCCCCTCATGACCCTAAATTGGATTAAGCAGTATAGAAATGAATGAATTAATGTTTTTTAGCCGATTCGGTTCAGTGAGACTCATTCAGCTGACCTCTAAAAGCCTGTTTTTTTTTTACCCATGACATGCAAGATGAGATTCTTTCAAATAGTTCACATTTTCTGTTAATCCCCTTAAAACGTCTTTCTGACAGTTTCCCTAAGAGCTAGCAAGATCCTGGGTCATCTGATGTATAGTTGTGGATATTGTCTCCTGTCCTGTTAGTGATGTGCTAAGCAAACTTTTCAGTTTAAAGTGGGCTGAAATAAATTTGAGTCATAAAACCCATCTCCATTTAGCTGGGCTCTTTTCTGTTCACATAAGCGGTCCTGGTGGTGAGCCAGAATCTTTTTATTTCATTTCTGTGCCGGTAAATTTGTGCTCTCTTGATTTGTTTTTTCCATTAGCATCGAAATGAACCGGTTGCGTCAGCATGAAGTTTGGAAAATAGCACCTCCATTATCATCTTGTGACAATCAATTAAACCTTTTAAATTTAATTTTGGTTAATATGCGTTTCGAGAAACACATAATTATTGGTTAGAAAAGTGAAAATACAATCAGTCCAGTTAATGTTCAAGGACTATGGGGATTGTAGACCTTTGCCTAATGGTAAAGTTTCTTTCATAAAGTATTTTCCATTAGTTTTAGGTATTTCTAAATGAGGATTCACATGTTTCCATTAAGGAAGGTACTCAAAGACGTGTTTAAGGAAAGCCTTCTTGACTTGAAGATATCTCATAAAATTTGCTATGTTTCAAGTCGTTGCATCTTTAAAGTTAATTGCATTTTGTTTTATCCACTGATGTCAAATTCAGCCTTTACCCATTTGAATGTTTTCATGAATGAAACAAAGATGCACATGTCTATGAAATACAGTGTTGCCTAATACTGAAATGTTCCACTCTGCAGTACTGCTGATTGTCAGCATTGCACCAGTAAAGTATGGACGTGCAGTCTGAAGCTTGCTTTTAGCCCAGCAATGAAAGAAGGCAGAGCGCTGCAAACACAAAGGAGAGGAAAAATGGATGCGAGCGGAGGTTTTTTTGCCCCCACTTTCAGCTATTACGCAGCTAATGGCTTACTAATTAATATGTAGGCCTTGTGTTTACCAAAGTGGCCATTTCTTTTTTAAAACCACTCAGTTAAGCTTATATTTGTTTCTTTCGTGTTGATTCACAGCTCAGCCGAGTGTGTTTGTTTTTGCTCGCTGACAGTAAATTAGTGGAAGTTTTTAATCGTTAGTCTATTAAAGTGTGTTTGTTGTATTGAATTAAGCAGAATTTTGTGAAAGTCTGTTGCTGCTGTTCGACCACATCAAACTTCTAATGACCATCTCTTTGATTAGTTCACTTTTACCCCTGAGTTTGCAGCTGCAATCAATTGCAGGATGAAACCAGAGTCATTTGATGAAGTGAGACTGTGCTCAGTTGGAGAAAAAGTGGTAAAAATCACATCTGCCCATAGCTTCACAGTGGTTGTGTTCTAAAGTGAAAATAAATCGATCCGAGCCTCCACACAAACCTTTTAAAAAGAAACAGGTTGCATTTGAAAATCCAGATCCCACCTGCAGAGTTTGGAGTGTGTATAATTCAGATGATGTCTGTGTTTTGTTACTTTTATTGGCTTGTGTGTGACTAAAGTTTAGACCTTCAAGTTGATTAAGGATAAACTTATAGGACCTTTTCTGCTTAGCATGTGTCTCTTTGATATGATTTCATAGTGGGGAAATAACTGGTAGATGCAGGCACTTTCTATCTATTGGATGTCTTTCTATTGGGAATAAACATTTGACACAATCACAGCCATTTCCAATACGGATTAGAGAACGGCTTGTTGAAATTACTGGGAAAGACTGAATGTAAAGAATGAGTGGTCTGGTGGACGGCAGGGCCGACTGACTGCAATGCAGTGAAGATGGTGGCAGGAAAACGAAGGCGGTAAGTGGCATGGAGTTGTTTTGAAAGACGGAAAGAACACCGGTAAGGACAGCAGGGCAATGACTGTGGAAGAACTGACAGCTCTAACTCACAGTTTGAGATAAAAGAGAGACCGGTGAGCCTGTTAGCAGAACTGCAGGAGGGAAGATAATGGAGCACAGGTGTTATGCTTGATTGAAGTGGTGTCTGAAGAGACTCACACACAGACAAGATATATAAGTACAAAACCTAAATAGATACAAGCGGCATGTAGTTCTACCAGGATTTTGTTGTGGCTTCACACAGCTCCTGCCTGCAATTGCTTGCATTCTCACTTCTGTCTGAACCAGGTGTGCTACTCGCTTCATGGAAACAAACATCCCTCATGTGATTCACTCATAAGTGGGGTTGAAAGAAAGAGAAGTATACATAACTTTCATTTGTTTTTGTAAACTTTTTCCATTACCCAAAGCTGGCAACAGAGGTAAAACAATGTGGTGTAGTCATTTATTTGGCTTATTTGGTTACTAACATGACATCTGTGGCCTCAGTTTACATCCTCGTCTTTCATAACAGAAGACATAACATTTGCTGAGATTGCAGGATAACCAGGGTGCAAACGGATAATCACTCAAAGTTTTTAGTATCATTTTGTTTCACATCAACAAGGTAACCAGGTATCAGTTCCACCAACATGAAGAAGGATCGTACTGTATCTTTCATTCATTTTAATGCTTTAATGCTCATCTTTGTTTCTGAAGACAGTTATTTCAGATTTATTTAATGAATAATACAATTCTGGCAAAGTTGAGTATTGATTTGTACTTTGAAGCCATATGTTTGCAACAGAGGGGTAGGACAGGGTGCAAAGACCAGGGCTTGGGACTGGGCCAGAGTCTGGTTACTGTAGCACCAAAAGGTGGGATTTTATGTTTCGTCCACTATATTTAAAGTAAATAAGAGTAAATAACTTCCTATATAAGTCAGTGATATTGTAGTTACTGAACATGTTTTTTTTTATCTCTGGAAGAAAAGCAATAGTATGTTGTGCCTTTTAAAAGCTTTTAAATATGGACCGCCAATAACGGTTCAGATATACTCTCTGATTGGGGTCTCTAGATACAGATGAACAGCCAGAAAAATGATAAATGACACAATTCCCAAGACTTGGATCATTGTAGCATGCACAGTGCCCATAGCCACATTTATGAAGGCATGAATCATGATCTAAAGTTGTCTCAGCTTTAGGATTTATTTCATTGCACAGCTGAATTGTAGACTTGACATTTGGAGTTAGCTCAGCTTATTTTAAAATTGTTTTCTCCCCTAACTTAGAAATATTAGTCTGATATATCTGTAGTAGTGTTTTTTTGCAGTGTGGTACTGAAGCTGCAGTATAGGGCACTGACAGGCCATTTATTATTATCACTATCCTGCCTGTTCTGTATATGTGTCCTCCTAGGTGGATATTTTCTAGTTTTTTTTTTGGCATTTAATGAAATGATGCATTATTTACTCAATTGTTTTCGATAGTTACAAAGTGAAGGTTTGCAGATGAATCAGATAAACTGCATACACTGTAAAGATACATGAATCCATCAGCTGACTTGGTCATGTTGACCCTGAAGAGACAAATTCCACCATCTGGATCCATTACCTATCAGCCGCTTGGTTAAATTCGCTAAATATGCTAAAACGCTTCAATCTGCTGTGTGTAAATTGATTTGATGCAGCGTCAGTTTCTGTCTTTTCCTATCATCATCAGGGCGTTGGCACCGACCCCCACACCGCCTTGGCTCTGCCCCCTGACTCCAAGCTGGCCAAAGAGAAAGAAGAGGACGCCTCCTTCCCGCTTGTGGACTCCGATGAGATGACCATCAGGATAGGTAGAGCTGGACCTCTCTCAGGCAAGCCCTCCCCTTTTCATATACCCACATCAGCTGCTTTGTGCTTGATTTCAGGCAAAAGAAAAGCAAAGTATGTCCCATATTAGAACAAACCAAAGCTTTCCCAGCTAACCGTGGAACTTCTCTGATGGCTGTTTTTCCATCCATCTTATCTTATCTCTTTCTAAGCAATTCCCCTTCTACCTGATTTATCCTACAAACCTCACTGGGTGTTTTCTTTACTTTGAATGGCATCTCATTGTTGACCATCTCGTGGGAAATTATCTGGGTTTGTAACTCTAGTCACATGACAAGCAATAGCATCACACAAAACCACAGCAAGTCATGCACCTAATGCAGAGCTCTGAAATGTTCCTCCAGTGTCTGAGGCGGTGGAAAAGTTGCATTTTGTCTTATTTTCTGCTCAAAGTGCAAATGTAAGAAACAAAACTCAACAAGTCAAAGTAAGACTCTGGCACAAGAGCTGCTTTTGCTTTCAAAACAATCCGAGGTAGCAGGGTCGTGGTACAGGTTTCACATGCTTTCTAAGCCTTTAGGTTATCATAAATGGCTCATGAAGAAGTAAGTGTCTCTGAGAATTATTAGTAGAGACTGTTATTCATGGTTAGTGATGGCCAGATGGAAAGAGGAGGAAAAACAAGGCATCTTTTATCATAATTATACTCAAAGGAGTTGTTGCTACGTTTCACTGGCTTTTAATGAGGTAATGCAAAGGTGCACAGAGAAGGACGCTAGTTCAGTACACCTCCTGTCATTTATTATAAATTACTTTCTGAGAGCATTTATAAATTAGGCTCAGAAATATGCTTTCAGTCAGACCGAGAGGTGTGAAACACACTGAAACCCCTACGAAGGGAGGCATGTTTTAATTAGACTTCTGTTGTTAAAATCAAAGGTGTGACTGAAATGTCTGTGGGATATTGAGAAATGTCACCCTTACAGGGTTTAGATTGTCATTAGAGAAGTTTAAAAGCATCAAAATGCAAGCAGAATGACAACCAGTTTGCTGGAGAAGCTAAAAAACACAAAAGAAGTCAAAGGTATCCAAGCAAGTCTGGGTGACTGTTAATGGTACTGTTACAGGCTTTTAGTGCTACTTTTTAAAAAAAAAGTAAATATCCTGGTAACGTCTAAAGCAGAAATTATATGATTGTGAACAAATCAAATTATTTCAAAAGGAAGTCGTGTTAAACACCAAACATCTACCAGGATTTCATTTTCCAACATCCAAAGGCTCGTTTTGCAACTTTATGCTTTAGCTCAGGGCATTGCGTGACAGCAGCACTTGGTTTTATGGCACCAGATCACATGCTGGATATCATCCTACTGGTCATTTTGAAGATGCACCATGCAGGAAGAGAGGGTGACAGAGCAGGAAATAAGACAAGCCAGCATCAGAATGACTTTTACTGAAAGGAGAGAGGTTGGACAGGCAGTTTTAATGAACAGCTGAGGAGTGGAAAGTATGAAAATGTTTACATTGCATGTGGCATTTAAAGTTAGGGGGGGATTGAGAGACAACAAGACAAAGTAGGCCTGGGCAGTAAACTGTAAATTTACCGATATCGACATTTGCAACGATAACTAACGTCATTTTACCCAAGTCGGTAATTTTGGTGTTTAAAAAAAAAGCTTTTTTCTCTTATTTTTTTGGTCAGATGTAGATAGGCTATGTTCCTGTCCCTTTAACACGGTGTACTACGTGTACAGCGTCGATTGTCATGTGACTCCACCCTATTCCAGTCTGTATCTAGGAGGGAAAGAGACGAAGAAAAAACGATAGAGGACTTAAATGTTGAAGTGAATCTGCGATCGAATATGTGCTCGAGGAGGAAAAAAAGAGCAGCAGCTCGTTCCACAAAAATTAAAAAAGAAGCTTCATCTATGCTTGCTACTGTGGAGCGCATACACCTCATGAAAACCCTCAGCAGTAGATACAGCCTGCCATCACAGAAATATCAACTGTGATTCCCGATGTTACAACAGAATCTGTGACCATAGGGGGCGCTTGCATACATTTCTTTACAGATACGTCTTAAAAGACAAGCAAGGTCTTGAAAACACTTTAATAAAACTGATAAGGACAATAAAATTTTATTTGAAATCTGAGTTCATCACTCATGTCACTCTTCTGAGTCTCAGCCAGTATTACAAAAGTCCCCATTTCTGATCGCCACCAGAGTGTGTGACTTTACTGTGTCGTCATTTAATAAACTCAGATTACAATTTCCCTCACTGAGCGGCAAACAAAGGGTTTCACGTTCATTTTATTATGTGTTTTCAAGCTTCGCTCATCTTGTAATGCATCTATAATGCACCGAAATGTAGACTAGCGCCCCCTTGTGGTCACACATTCTGATGGGTCACAGATTTTGTTGTTACTCCGGCATGTACAAGATAGAGAGGGTAGAGGTCGCTGCGGAGTTAAGATACGTAAATCACGTAGCAGTCACGTCCGATCTCTGGTCGAGTCGCAGAATGGATCTGTATATCCGTCTGACAGTACATTACATCTATAGCAGCTGGCAACTGTGCATCAGAGTGCACGAGACAGCATTTTTTCCTCATACGAGAGAGATGATCGGACAGGGCTTGAGAATGATGCTGTCTGCATGCAACTGACAATGGCGCAAATATAGTGAAAGCTGCTGAGCTCAATAAGTGGATGCAGCTGCAATGTTTTGGACACAGGCCAATCGGTAAATGTGCACATTTTATTGGGGATATTTTTTCTACAGCCCCATAGAGTTGCGACTTGCTTTTTCCTGTATTGAGAACATGATTACTTGAAAATGGTCATGTCTTAGAACGTTGTCACAACATGGGAGCTCTATGTAATCATCATATTTAGACATATTTAGTCATATTATTTTTTGCTATTTATTTTTATAAGATTGTATTATTGCTTTGTGTTTTGTCATTTTAAATTGGGCAGTTGTGCTCAGTAGTTCAATAAATCTTAACTAAAAGTATGTAAATATTCATTTATTTTCAGTGTCCTTCAAAGTGTCAATTACAAAGAATTGTCACAATTGCTTTTATGCACATATACAGGGAGGTTAAATAGGACTAGTTATGAATGAATGAAAAATACTTTATTGATCCCAGAGGAAAATTCAAATTGTAGTAGTTATTTAAATACAAAAAATAGATAATGCGGGATGGTGTCGTCCACACAGGAATCCATATAATTATCCATTTATTGTTATCGAGGTGAACTGCTCAATATATCGTGATATTGATTTGAGGTCATATCGCCCAGCCCTAGTACAAAGTTTCATGTTAAATATGACATCACGAGGACATTGCACATGAAGACAGACATCCTCTCCACTGCTCAGTAATGCGAAGCAAAACTTCTCACAGAGTAGGAATTCACTGGACCAGAACAATCTTTTTCTAGTTCATGTGGCCTCAAAACAAGAGTGAAGTATGAGCTTCTCATGGAGTATGTAACAAGCTTTACTCCACTGCGTTATCTCCTTGTCTTGTCTCTAGCAAGCGCAGTAAAACCGAACAGTTATTTGCATTTGTAGAAGACACTCTTATTATCTGTGGTAAATGTGTGCAAACATAGACTATGCTAATATGAATCTATGCAATATCATTTATAATATCTTGTAATCAAAACTCTGAAGGCACGGCAGTTTTTATCTTACTGTGTAGCTACGCCACAGTTTGCATGTAGCAGAAAGCCTATGTTTGTTTAAAAATGTATGAAAAAGTAGCATAAATAATTGAAAGTCCATCATCTACACTTCAAGTACCAGTATGCCATTAAAGAAGTTGAATACTACTGGTTTCAGCATGCAGGAGACCTACTTCACAGTTAATCACCCCCTCAGTAAATGTTTACTTGAGGATGTTTTTGTTCCCTGTAGACAAACTTTCACCTTTAAACTTTAATTACTACTAAAAGTTTTCTCTTTTTTTTTTAGTTAAAAACTGATAAAAATGAAAAAAATGGGTGGAGTCCGTAAGGAAAAAACTACGTATATCACCCCTACGGGATACTCAGCAGAGCTTAACATCTCTTCTAACTTGCATACCAGCGACACTAACAATCTGTCAATAAGCATGCCAACCCAGAGTGTCACATCCAGAATTAATTAACGATAAAATAGGGAAGGTATTGAGTTTAGAAGACACTTTCAAAGACAAACTAAAGTAATTCCATCTGAGAGGATCTTTCTGTTCCTCTCTCTCCTGTCTTTGAGGTCATAGATGTCTGTATTTATCTCTAACTTCTCTTACATCAATTACGTAAAGTAGACGAGTCTTACAACGGCAGATGCGTCTCCCAGTCGCAGCAGAAGACGCATAGATGGAATTAGTATCATTAACTTCAATCAGGTGTCCAGTAAAACACTTGAGAGAGCCACTGCTCTCAGAGGCGTGCCAGTGAAACTTTCACCAAAATGGAACTCAGCCATTATTAAAATAAATAATTAAGTCATTTTGTTTCCGGCTGACATGCAGAACTGTCTTTTAAGAATTAAGGCTCCTCGCTAAATGAATCCACGCAGACAGAGTGTGCTGTCTGGCAACCCAAACAATGCTAATTAATCCAAATAGCTGGAAGATTGAGTTATATTTCTGACAGTGTATGCACTTCTTAGTCATTTCCATCTGACTCACTCATCCCCTTCATCTCTATTAATGTCACAGTGACCTCCCATTTAAGCTAGGATTTTATAATGATGGTATTTTTTTTTTTGTTTTTTTTTTCCTTACCAGTTTTAAATTGCGTGGGAGATTGGCTTCCCGCTGATGTAAGCCCTCTTCACAGGAGCAGCTGCCAACGCTAGGTGTTCTGCAAAGCATTGTCGTGCCATGTTCATGGACTTTCCCAGCAGTCACTTGGGAAAATAAAGCAAAAAGTGGAGTTGAGTGAAAAAACAGACTGTTTATGAACATTTTTAAGCTAAAACTCAACTGTTTTGGTGGCCTTTATTCCAGTGCTGCCAAGCATGGCAGAGAATTCCAGCATTGCTCAGTGTTTACATTGATCCTACATTTTTTTGCAGCTTCACAGATTTACTGAATGTATATTTCAGACATGCTTCTGCAGATTATCAGTTATAAATTCATTGCAGCCCCTGCCTTACCATATCCAGAGTCGGTCAACCCGCACAGCAAACAAAAAAAGGACACAAGACATTGGTTTGATTCCCATGCCACACTACAAGCTCACATTGTGTTGTGTGTCATTGCGTATTGGGCTGAGCTGTTTGTAATGCAGCATATCCAGTCTGCTCCATGCAGAGAATTATTAAAGAAGGAGCTCTCATTTCCCATTGCATGAGTAGCAACTTATTAAGTAGTTTTATTCATCAAAAAGACTGAGAGATTTCTCTCATATAAGGGATCCATTATCACAGTGCTGCTCAAAAGTGTGTTCTCCAGTGGCTCCAACAGAACAGCCGTGGGTTAACCGATCATAGCTAATGCTAATACAGCCTTGTTAAAAAGAAAGCATGTTCTCCTTTTAATCTTTTAATTAGAGTATCGTTAGTCTGGGCTGTAAAAGGATGTGAATAAAACATCAAATGAGCAGCAGCCACTGCATATTCCATATTGTTCTTACTTATTGAACAAAAACTGAACCAAAATGCAAAAGCAGTGTGACGTCCATCGAAATTAAGAGAATAAGTGGCAGCCAGCTGCTGCTAATCAGTTATATTTGATTAATTGATCATCCACAAATATGAGCAGGGAAGCAGCTGTTGCTGTCAATCAGACTGAGAAGGGCTTTAAGATCATTTTCAAGCAAGTCGGGTTTATAGGTTGGCTTTTTAAATAGGAAACATTTAAGAGAGCTGTCAGTCTTTCTAGGAGTGGATAGCAATTTCAGACCAGGATCAATGCTCAAAGAAACTGTAGAAACCCAGAAGCTACACTAGATTCTGCAAGATTCAGTCTACATGTCAGTTATTAAAGATCATGACCGTGCTACTGGATAAGGACCACAAATATGGCTCATTTGGGAGGGTTTCAGGAGAAAGCTTCTCTACAAAGAACACGGCAACACTGGTAAAGACCAAAGAGAGCATATTAGCATTAACAGTTCATACTACGCATAAAAACATGGTGGTTGGTCTTTTGAATCAGAATCAGAATCAGAAAGCCTTTATTGTCATTGTAAACCACAGCATACCACGGTGCTTCTCTTTATGGTATTTGCATTTGAATAAAAGGAACATCAAAAATGTTAAGAATAAGGGCAAAAGGAGGAAATAAATAGAAATAAAATACTTAAAGTAGAATAAAAATATGGTAAGTATTTAAAAAAAACAAATATATACATATATTTAATGTATTGCACACCTAGGTTGAAGTTTCACAGTGGTATAATATTTGTTCCTGTATTGCACATGTGTGATGATTCATCTTCTTATTTCATCAGCACATTTCACACCTGTAGGTTTCTTACCTGTCTGACTAACATGATGTGTTTTGATTGCAGGACCTGAGAGGAGACACCAGACTGGTTAGATGGAAGTTTTAGCTTCCCTCTTCAAAACTTACTCATGGTCCCTCGTTCTCGTTGTAGGACTCGAGGAGACCTCTTCAGGCTATGGAATGATCTTCCACCCTCCTTACGTTCACTAATCTGTGTCGATACAATTTAAGAGTAAACTTAATACTTTATTGTTCCTGCAGACTCTGCTCAGTAGATTATGGGTATTATGACATCACATATTTATGGCTGTTTTGTTGTACAGTGTTTGTTTTGTTTGTTCTCTTTTATGTGAAGCACTTTGTGACTTCTTTGGCTGTGAAAAGTGCTATATAAAAACATTTTACTTACTTACTTTAACTCTTAGACTGCTGCCCCGCGACCTGACCTCTGATAAATAATAGAAAATGGATGTATAGATAAACTGGAAGCACTCAGAGAGCAGACCTCCACTCTCATTTTTCTCTGCTGAGGTAATATTTTTGAGTTAGATGAGTTTATGACAAAACTTATTTCATTTATTGCATTTATTAAAAAGCATTAATTTAGGATCAACAGCTTGTTGGTATGATTTACAGCCTACAACTTTGCGCCATCTCCTGGTATGTGAAGGTAACAGACAGTGGCAGTTATTGATCAATACTACCTAATAAAGTGGAATCAAAGTGAAAATAAGTTCCTAACCTGCTGCCAGCTGGCACGAGGAGGAAAATCATCATCATCATTACTAACTTTATTATTTATTGTGAATTCTCGGGTTGTTGTATCAACCCGTAAAGACCGAAATAAATAAGACACGTAAATTAATCAAAACTCCCCCACGTGGGGTCGGTGACGTGTGTGCAGAGGGGGGGGGGCAACGACAATGTCATTGGTCAGCATCTGGGCTCTTGCTTCCTATTGGTTAGCGGATTTTTAGCTGGATTTTATCCAGAGAAGATCCAAGATAGATAGATACTTAATTAATCTCCAAGAGAAATTTACAGTTCCAGCAGCATTGAAAGGTTAAAAACTTACGGGCATGCCGTAAGTACATTAGGATGCAAAAAGAAACTATAATAAAATAAAGTTAAATAGAAGGTAGAAGCACAACTGAAATGAAGAGGAGAGGTTGGAGCTGCAGAGAGGACGTTTGTAGAGATTTCAGAGCAGAAAAGTCGTTTTGAGAGCAAGAAAAACAGATTTGCGTGCAAACAGAGACGTTTTGAGCGTGAGTATAGTGTTTTAAGAGAGAGCAGCACAAGATTTGAGCTAAAATACAACTGTTAACGCTCTCAGATCTACATCTGGATAAATGACAGTAAAATATCTCTATTGAACTGATCAGTCAGTTTGTTAAATGGTGACAATGATCTCATCCTGAAAGAGCAACAAAACAACAGAGATGAAAAACAAAAATACACATGGGACTGTTTCCATCCTGGGAGAGGAGGTGATGGAGGAATACCAGCACCATGGAGTTCTGCTGGACAACAGACTGAGTGGAAAAGCAACACTGAGTACATCTATACGAAAGATCAGAGCAGAACCAGTGATCTGCTGGGTCAGCACCATCAGAACCAGTGATCTGCTGGGTCAGAACCATGAGAACCAGTGATCTGCTGGGTCAGAACTATCAGAACCAGTGATCTGCTGGGTCAGCACCATCAGAACCAGTGATCTGCTGGGTCAGAACCATGAGAACCAGTGATCT
>JBAMHV010000023.1:16846405-16873481 GCA_037177535.1 Pseudomugil gertrudae
TCAGCATGTAGTCAGGAGAAGCCTGGAATTGAACTCCCAACCTTCCAGCTGAAAGACAACTGCTCTTCCACCTGAGCTACAGCTGCCCCTGCGCTGAAGGGAAAGAAGAAATGTAATGTAGAGCAACTTGATCGTATTGATCGTATTTAGCTTTACAGAGTTCTTCTGTGTCTGACCGTGAGATATTTCTCCCAGCCACATCCATATCCTTCGGTTCCCGTTGGCTTATACCCATAATGCACATTGCTGTGTAGTCCACTTCCTGTGTTTAGTCTGATTAGGCGGACCAAGTCTGCTTGGTGTGTGTGTGCATTCACAATTCACCAAATGAAGCGCCTTTTATAAGCAAACAGACTTGGATTTGAATGGAAACACTGTGAATGTGCCCTAAAATATTGGTGTGACTTGCAAAAGCAGAATTCACACATGTGATGTGTTAAGCCTGGAAAGTGGACGGGCATACATTTGGAATTATAGCACCTGCAGTGGCGAGGTCTGACACGTTTTCAATGTGATTGACTGGTCCTGCATTGATGCTTTTGGCTTCTTCTCAGCATGAGGCAGAATAAGAGGTGAAACCCATGGCAGGTTTACATAATTAAACAAGACTTTTTAGATGTTTTATAGAAGGTTGCTGGAGAATCCTAGAGTATTTGCTTGTGTTTCATAATTCCAAAGCAGATACACTTGCTATAAAAATGATCAGCATTCTACTCAAAAAAGCATGAGAGTAATGTCTGGTCTTCTGGTGTTAGCTTGTAAGCTGGATGTATTCATGTTTTCTTATCATGTTCAAGAAGATAATTAGGATAACTCCAGGTTCTGCTTTAATAAAGCTTACATTTTCATTCTATAAAGCACTTTGCGATGATAAACTAATGAAGCTTCAAATTGAGCTTGTCACGTGAATAACTGAGCCATATAGCAGGGAGGATAATTGACTGTTTCTATTTCTTCTTTACCGTTGGAATAAAAAAATGGCGCTCTATCTTCCTCATCATTTTGAGGTGTATTTTAGGACATTAGTGGTCCAGTTTGATACCTCGCAGGAGATAATGGAGCCACCCATTTCTGATATCCATTTACTGTGTTTGCAGTAGACCCCGTTTGATGCGAGGAAATGAGGTGCATCACTTCAACAGATGCCATTTTGGATAATAATATTTTATATTTGTGGCTCTCAGCAACCAATGTGAAAAAGGAAAAGAAGAGCAAAACGGTAAATTGAACCCCTTTCAAAACTTATGGGTGGGTGAAAATGTCAGTAACATAATGACATTAGATGACAAATACTATCTTTGTCTGCAAAGACCTGTCGTGTAGATCCCGCCCAACACCATGCACACTGTTTGGAGACACTAAAAGCGTGACAGGTCTGCTTGTGCTTAGTAATAAGCTCTAATTGGACTATTACTAACTCTGTAAGAGGTTTGCCTATTTGTCAGTTTGCACCTGACTGAGATGCAATCCCTCAATGTCACATCTAACCTAATCCTCTGTGATGCTGACATGTTCGTGCAACAAAAATCAACTCCTGTCAAAGCTCTAACTTTAGCCACGGCTCATCAGTGTTGATGCGCAGCCCCCCTCTTCCTGTGTGATGACGACGGCCACAGAACAGAAACTGATTGTAGCCTCGGCGCTTGTAAGGTTGAGAGAGGTTCAAATCTAAAGGCTGAGTTCCCACTCTCTCAACCTGCAGGGAGGAAGGAGAAGAGATGTGAAAATGACACCATGCTGAGCTCACTACTCTGCTAAGTACTCTAATAGTTCTGAATTGGACCACCATTAGGTTTGAGGGTCACCGATAAAGTTCAAGTTCCTGCCTTTGCAATGATAAAAGCCTGTTTGAAACCAAGTGGCTCTGCATGGATACGGACACAGTCCTGTATCTCATAGGGTTACTGATATCGGTGGTATTTACCATCACCTGTGGTTGCATTCATAACAGGTGATGAGAGGAAGATGAGGAGGTTGTTATTGGGTTAGAGGTGTTCATGCAATAGATGATCAGCTATCCACTGTTAGTGGTTTCAGAAGGTCTAGCACATGCTATTACGAGGCCCATCCTGGTAAACACAAAAACCCTGACAAAAACTTTATCAATGCTAATTCTTAGAATAGTTAATACTAGTATAAACAAGCTCAGCCAGTCTGAAGGCAAAAGCTTTTTTTAATACTCCAAAGTCTCTGTTTCTTTAAATATATATTACACTGAATAATTATAGCAAGTGCAAGCCAACATAATCTATAAATACTTTTACATACTATTAAATACACAATACATAAATACAAAGACCAAATACTATTACGATTACATAAAACTAAATAAATGTTCACTTATATCTACGCAGAAATGTCTTATTTGCAGTAGAAATCACTTTAACTCTCCATTTGGCCTTTTCCCTACTCAGCATTTTTGTTGTTTCGTTCATTTCCAGGCCTTGCCGTAAACCTCTTCAACAAACGATACAAATAACATATTTTCTATATTTTCTATGTATTTCCATATTGCTTTTATTCTCCATGTATAGGAGTGTTAATCCCACAAAATAAACATACACAAACCCACATGAATTCCTTCTTTATCTTTCTGTGTCCTTCTGTGAATTTTAATTACTTGGAAAATCTTTCTGCCTGTTTATTATCCAGGATGATTGGTGGCTGTTCTCTCTCTTCAATCTAATAAAGTTTGAGTAACACTGTGGCCATTTCATGTACTTTCTGGCTACATCTTGATTGAAATCTCCCTAAAATACCTCCTGTTCCAGAGATTCTTCAATGAAACAGCAGTCAGCGTCTTTTAAGCCATCACAGAAGCTAATGCAAAAAACTCCTCTGGTCCTTTAGATGTGTGGTATATGAATGCGGATGGCATACATTGCCTTTTTCCTATTCATTTTTACTCCAATCTTCTAAATTGGATGATCACTCCTTTGAACTATAATTGAATTGGTATTTTGCTGCTATTACAGGCTTGTTCAGATGTGCAGAAAGCTCTAAAAGAAATGCATTTATTGGAGAGACAATGAAATACAAAAACCAGGAAACTTCTTTCAAATGACTTTGTGAAAAAGAAATACACAATTTATTCATGGAATGCAGCAGAAATGGATAAAGTGTCCACTGACTTTTTATTCGGATCCCATTGAAAGGTTTTCTTTTTAAAAATAGGTTTAAAAAGACACCAATCTTCCCAGGAGGGGGCATCCCAGTAAGTTCACCCCAAGGTCAGACTGTGCAATGCACAGAGAATCTGCAGACAGTTTAAGAGCTTAATCTCAGACTCTCCAGGGCTCAGTTAGCATGTTAAATGTTGAAGTTTACAACAGAACTGATGTAAATGCTGTAAAAACAGGTGTCGCCGCTCAGGCTGCTACCCTACCTGGACCACTGCTCCTGCTCTGCTTTGTGGGATCAACTGGAACAACAAAATTCCAGATCAGCCTAACTGGTGGCATATTTATTCTGCAGAATATGCAATAAATAAAACCAGCAGCCTTTCTGATAGCCATAAGCAGACTGAGGCCCATTCAAAATACTTTTCTTTGATGTTCTGAATGAAATGCTCTGATGCATACTTTCCATTAAACAAAGCACATAAAACAGATGCACAAAAATTTCTTATAAAACAGAGGATGGGACAAGCCTGCACATAAAAGCTCTTCAACAATGATGGCCTGCGATTTTTCTTCAAAACTCTATAAACAAACTGTTAATACTGTATGATAATTAATGCATTTAATAACATATACAAAAACTTAGACTCACCTTACATGCCAGCTAGCATCTGGTAGGAAGTGCTTTTTGATGTTGCAGGTGATTATGGATTAAAAATTAAAATAGCTAAAATCTCCCAAAATGATTAACAATGAAAGACAAGTAGAGAAGAGAAAATAAAAACAGGGTAACACATTCAAATGAAATGTGTGTAGGTTGGATTCGATGCACCTCGCTACTGAAAATCATGAAATACAGTCAATATAGTATATTGAATATTACAGCACATTTGCAATAACGATATGTAAAAAGCCATGCATCATTCATTTGTCAGGAAGAGTCATTCTTCTTTTTTATCTGCCACAGGTTAATTCTACAAAAGTTCAGGGACATGTAGAACAAACAAACATAAGGCGCCCAGGAGGCAGTTTCAGGAATCAGACATTTAATCTTGTAAAAGGTGGAAATAAAATTGCAAACTGGTAATATAAATACTCCAAGGACTAATGAAAGAGGTGCATAGAGATATATGTGGAGGCTATCAGGTGATTAACTGGCTTGGCAGGTAGGAGGGGCTCAGTCTGATGAGGTCCTGCATAAAAAGCAAAGAAAATATCTCATCAGAATAAAAGCATTGAATAGATTATTGCATGTAATAAAAGTGTTTACAGTCATGTTGTGACTACAGTTCTGCTTCTGATAGTTGTGCATAAGGCACTAAGGCATTAAGTGAAGATTAAAAATGAGACAGAACAAGATGCATTGGCTAACGGGCTTATGGTATTGTGGTTTTAAAGGGTGGCAGATGATTGGTTTAAACCATAGTTCACCAACTCTGGTCCTCGAGGGCTACCATCCTGAAAGTTTTAGGGTTGTCCTGATACAACACACCTGATTCAAATCAATAGCTCAATAACAAGCAGGTGCAGAAGATGACAACAGGTTGTTGGAAAACATTTTTTTGAGTCAGGTGAAAACATCCTAACCTACTGGATGGTCATGTTGGTGACCCCTGATTTAGATGTACGTTAGTATGCATGTATGATACAGACCCCTGCCATATAGGATGATTCTGTTAGAACAAATGCAACTAAAATTAGATCTAGAGCCTACTGAACTGGATTAGTACTTTCATTTCCGTGTATAAAAAATTAATTTATACATGTAAAATAAACAAAAGCATAGCACATCTCATGAAAGGTGATATTTGTTGATGACCACTTTGATTCTTCAGCATGAAATGACCTCTCATAGACAAGCTTTCTTGTAATCTATTATTATTATTATTATTATGGGAGCATTCACACCAGTTCTGTTTGGGCTGCTTTAAATCAACCGTTCCACATCCACTGATACGGTTCATTTGGATTGGTGTAAACACATATTCACATTTTGGTGTGCATAAAAACTGGTGCTCTGTTTACTTGCAATGGGTTTTCTTGCAGTGTGAACGTAAAAGGACCATCCAATGAGGCACAGAGAGGAAGTGACGTAGGACACATCATAGTGCAACACGATTCTCTTTCTCTTCTGCTGCTCATATGGATAAATCCTGGTTAGAAAAAAACTGCACTAGGTTTTTACACCAGAGAAAACCAGTAAAGTGTTTTTTATTCACATTGAACAAGTCATTTTCCCTCCTGTCTGATCAATGAGCTGGATTTTTTTCGTCATTCTGCTTGGTTATTGCTCATTTTGAGGAATATCACCCCCTTACAAGCAGTTATTGTAACTGTGTGCTTATTTCAGGTGGGTTGGTCTTCTTGAATATGGCGTACGTGGATAAAAAACCCAACTAATGGAATGTGTGAAAATCTTCAAAACTCCCACTAAAACCGAGCAACACAGACTATCCTGTTATGATTGCACCCTAAGACCATTTTAAAACTGCAAATAAATGTGGAAAGCAAAATGTGAACAATATTAGACTAATTTTAAACTTGCTTCACAGTAAATCACTAATTATTACATTCAGGATTTGCAAGATAGAACAATTCCAGTAAATTTCTGTGCAGATAGCACATTAGTTAATGAAATGATATTTTACTCTGCCAGCTTTAGAAGGTATTTATGTCCCTGTACTGTGACGTTTGATCGTTCAGTCCTTTTCTTCTTGCCTCGCTACATGTATTTAAAGGGGCAACAAGCCCTTGTAAGCACGTACCCACTCAAAGATGCATTTATTCTCACATACACATTCAAACACACAAAACTGTTCCAGTTCCTTCTCATAGTTAATGCATGGCACTCTAAATAATTCAGAAGGCATTAGGAGGAATCAAACTGTGCCTGACGGCGTTCTGTTTGTTTTTCCCTTCGAAATGTGCCATGAAACAACAAATGGGAATTTGTCTGGATTGAACATTTTGCAATTCACATGCAAGATATCAACCTTGGTAATATCTCTGTGTACCATGCAGTTAACCTTTAACACATCTTACCCCATGCATGCACTGTGTCACACAACTAAAAGCATGTTTATGAAACATTTCTAACTATCATTTGCATGACTTTTGTTGCTGTTGTGGTTGTTCATAGCTAGAAAGCTTTCACTTTGAACATGTTTAAAATGTTACCCAAAATAATAGACTTTTCAAAGCTTATATAAATAATGTCGAGAAAATTGCCTTGCTTATAACTTTATTGTGTTTTAATAAGCCACTGATATAGCTTATACACCCTCCACCTTTGTGGATGAGTGATAAACAACATTGAAAGTTTGTATAATGTTATATATCTGTGTTAAGTAGTAGACTTAATGCTTGGGTGAAAAGGGCTGAATCCCATTTCACCTCTTGGCCCTACCTCTCCAACGTGTGTGTTCTCATGTAGGGGTGGGGATGTTACAGTTCCTGTTAGCACAGCGAGTTAGGGGGAAGTGGTAAAGCTACTTACCTTCAAATAAAGATTATCAAAAGCACACTTCAAATGAAGGGGTATGAAAAATCTTACCGAATGACTATCGAATCACAGGCGTAAAAATGGCCGCTACAGAGTCCAAAGAAATATGTATTTTAATTGTTTAATGAATTAATTAGGTAATTAATTATGCTACTTACTAATTAATTATGAAAATAAATACATAAATGTTTTACCCATTAATAAAAGTTTTCAAATGTACAACAACCATTATGTTGTCCAGTTTAACGTTCATTTGCACATAATTTCTCCAGTGACATTAAAAGGTATATATCATGCTTTTAAATCCTTTACTTTTAAAATGTAAGTCATTAATTTATTGTCTGAATAAAGTAGAACCGCAATACTTTGGTCTGAATTCCTGGTTATTCTCGCTCCACACACCTTATAAACCTGTTCTGGGTTATTTGGTGCGGTCTCTTTAAATGTGAACAAGGCATGTTATGCCCCGCCCCCCTCCAGGTCACAGGAAGTTCAACTCTACCCTATCTCCTGGCAGAGAAACATTTTATCGGTGAGTTTACTATAAATGTCAATGTAGATTGATGAATTTGATAAACTGGAATTCCCTGGCCTTATTTGGCAGACCCACAGCAAATACTGTGACATATTAGATAAAAAAAAAACATAATAAAGAATAGAGAAAATAAAACGGACTGAAAAATATGACCACAAAGAATATAAAGATATATGTGCAGCATCAAGAGGAAAATAATTACATTTTCTGCACTCCTAAACACTTCAAGTGCACAAAAACATGAGTTTAAGGGCTAAAAAAGTGCATTTGCATGATATGTCCCCTTTAAAATTACCAGGATAAATATTAGGTGCTATGTAAACCCAAATAATCTGCAGTGGTAATGTTGAAAATAAAAACTTTGACAGTCTTGTTGCTTACATTAAGGGCATCATAGGATACAACATGCAGGATCGCCGTGCACAAATTGGAAGTAGAAATGGCATTGTAACGTTAACATCACCTTGTTACTTTAATGAAGCAATGAATTTGACTTGAATGACCGGTTGATGCCTGGTCATGGTGTTTCCTGTCTTTCACCCGATTGCTGGGATAGGCTCCAGCTTCCTCGTGACCCTTAATAAGATTAAGCGGGTTAAAAAAAAATGGCTGACTGAATGACTGATCGGTTGATGCATGACTCGAGGTGAAGGAATTGCAAGCATCCATGCTACTTATGAGTTATATGCATATTGTAACTCAAGTAAGTGCAAGCAATATTGCTGGTTTATTTGAGAAATCCATTCTCCATTAAATGATCCATCAGGTGTTGAAGGTGGTTGTGTTTTCTCATATTTCTGCTTTCAGCTGCAGACAGTCTTAAACAGATACCATTAAAAGGTACGTCAACATGCATAAAATCATCGGAGCGTCAAAAAATATCAAGGTGTGTTATGTTCTCATAATCAAAGAGCTGCCATTATCTGAAGCATATCAGATTATGCCATCTGAATGGTTACTTTAGGTTTGTTTTTTGCTTTTTTGAGGAAATGAATAGATAATAACTGACATTATATGATCAAAGCAGTAATGGATTAGAGAAATACATTGTTTATGTCCTCATCACTGCAGAGAAGCACTTATCAAAGTTATAATCATATATCATTACAGGCCTCAGTCAAGTCATCCAACTGCAGTTACATGTAGCTTAAACCACAATGTTTTCAGTAGTGTTTCATCATTTCATTGTTCCTACAATGAAGCTGATTTTTAGGTGGTTTGGTGTGTAACTCATAATAATTTATATAGAGAGGATAATAGATATTTACTACATATTGTAATGAAAACAAAGATGAAAACTACTCAGCAGGGCAATGTAAGCAAAACTCAAGTACCAAAGCAGCAGCCGGTCACCTGGCAGATTAAAGCACGATGGACCCAACCTGGAAATGCCAAAGGAACTTCAGGAAAGTGTCCGATTTGATGCTTCACGTGTGAATAGTTAGCAATACAAGGCTAACCTTCATCAACACAATACGGACCCCAAACACAGAAAGTCAAGGCCAACTTAAAAATAATTAAATGCTGAATCCTCACCACTTTTTAAATCATAAAAAACGATGTGGACACTCAAGACAATATATAAATCACAACATGATGGCAGTCATGATGAGGATGCACAAAACTGCCACAGCAATCAACCATCAGAGGATTGGATGGTTGCTGAGAAGAAAGCACAGTGTTGAGATCCAAGCCATAAACATAGTAAACATACAGGCAAAAAGAGATGTATGCATATTTTTGCAGGCCCTCGAGCACAAAATGCTGTTAACTGCATGACCTACCTTTTCTAATGCAAAGAAGGGGAGATGCCATAGTCACGATCAGAGTAATGCCTTGATTTGTATGAGCATGCTGATCTGTTGATAAGATTCTTTGGAAATATCTTGAAAAGACGCATAAAGATTTCCAAGAAGGACTTCTTTTCAAATCTGCAAAGACTTTGAGGAATAATTACTGCTAATTTCATATATGTTGGGCAAGTAGCCCGTCATTGGATCAGGTTTGTGCATGGATTCATTCTTTTAAAGATCTGAAAGGATCAAAAGGATTAAATTACTAAAGCAGCTCCTGCAGCAGAGATGACGAGTTTGGCCAAATTGTATATTTGCTAACCTTGCTCCATTAATACTTTGGCTTTATGCAGTATTATTTAACTTAACTCCTTATTGTAGGTTAAAATAAAGTTAAAATAAAGATGGGTTCTGTTCTGCCTTAACAGGTTTCATTTTAGGACACAGAGGTCATAAAATAATGTCAGATTAATACCCAACATCATAAAGACAAAATCTGCAGCTCCTTAAAAAATAAAAAAAAGAACTGCAAAACTTGAAACTACTTGGAGAACACAGACCTCTACCAAGCCACACAATACCCCCAGCTTATTGTAACTTACACCCCAAAATAATAGTCCTACCTTTGGTTTTTGGAGTTCAATGAATTCCTTGATAATAAAACTATACTCTTAGCAATAGAGTTATACACATAAGATGAAAACAGCCATAGCTCACAATGATAAAGAAGCCTTTAAAAAACTCCTGCATACAGATTTTGATCATAATCAATCACCTGTTCCTTGTTCCAGATCGGACATTTCCCTAAAAACTCCATCAAAATCCGCCCATAACTTTTTAAAGTTATGTTGCAAATAGACAGAGAGACAGACAAACCAACCAACACTGACAAAATCATGCTTGGAATGATTTGAAAATCAAAACCATTTAGATCAAATGTGTCACTGCAGTCTCATTGTGTTCCCATAGCGATGCATCACAGCAGTACATCAGTCTGTGTGGTGGACTGCTGTGGAGCTTACCATCAAGCATGTGTTTGCTCCATGTCAGAATGCTGCTGCCACAAAATGATGCAGAAATGACAGGAGTGTCCGAGTGTGACTGAAAAGCAAAATATGTGTATTGAGAATCCAGCTGAGTGGCTGCAAGCAAAGAGAGAGACAAGGACAGGGCCATAAAGTGTGCATAATGAGGGAACCAGAGCTGGTAACACATAACTTGTCAGTTGGACATCAGCAGCAGCGTGGAGAAGAAATAAAATGCTCTTTGCTCAGAAAGCTGCTTTCAGTGGGAGCTGAAAGGCTGAAAGTAAGGCTATTGAAGGAGAAATCGTTACTCATGTTTAGGATTCAGTGCAGAATGTGGCATTGGTACCATGTTGGATCTCGCTTTGTTATCAGAACTGCTTTCATTCTTTGTGTCATGGATTCAATAAGGTGTTAGAAACCTTCCTCAGAGATCTTGCTCCATACTGACATGAAGTCGCACACAGTTACTGCAGACATGTTGGCTGCACATCCATGATGGGTATCTCCCGTGGTGGTAATGGTGACAGGAGGCACTAGTGTTGTGTGTCTGCTTTGTGTCTTTGTTCATCATTACTAATAACGCCTTTACTGCCTTGTTCCAGTGTGGCAGGAATGGACAATGACTCGCCCATTACTGCTGTACTTTTTGGTTCTTTTGACATATTTATGGTCCTTTCTTAGTGACCTACCAGGTGAGTACCAGGTGCATCTGCAGTACGGTTGGAAGTTCTCCTATAGTGGGGCTCTGGTGCAGAATCCATGAACATTCACCCAATAGAGATTTTAAAGGAGAAACTACACTAGGTATCTTTAACAGCCATGTGTAAGGAAGCAGGGCGACATAGTGGTTTATCGAAGAGGCAGAAAGAGCATGGCCACTGTTGAATACAGCTTTTCACCATCATCATGACAAATGACCTGCCACTCTGCAGTAGAAATAATGAACTTCAAGTTAATATCCTGCATCTGGTGGAGTACAATCATGCTAGTATGCACTGTGGCTAAAGGAGTTTAAACACTGAGGCTTTAAAAAGCTCCTTTGTTGTTCAGAGGCTCTATGTTGTCAGGTAAATACTTAGTGGAAGCTTATACCTATATGTTTATAAAAAATAATTATCATAAGCTAGATTGTTTGCTCCCAACAATAAGATACTAATTGCTTTGCTAGAGGAGCTTCACAGCTTTTTATTAGACTTGTTTACATCTGTCCAAAGGTTAACGTGGAGTGGGTTACTCTGTTTGCGGAAAGGACCATGTGGCAGCTTCGGTACTCTAGCTTTGTTATGGTAGATTTTTTTATAAAAGAAATAGAAGCATTTTGTATGTGTTATGGAACAGTAAAAGATGCTTACAAGTCCTTCAGCAAGTCTCTGTCAGATTGTAGGTAAAGGGTTTTTGTACTTGGTTCACTTCTCCAGATCTGTCTTAAGAAAACAAAAAGCACTGTTCCTTGTAGCTGAGTCTCACCACTGTGTAACTAGGAATATGTCAAAATGCTTTCACTTGTCTGGAAGAACTCTCAAACAGTTTCTGTTTGTAGAAATCAGTTGAAAATACAATCAATATGTGTAATATTAGTTTTAACGATGATGTTTTGGCTGGATACCATGCATGAATAAAACAAGCGAAGATGGAATTTTTTCATCATGAGGATGCCACCCAATTGAATTTTATTTGCTTTTAGTACAATTTTGATTTGTATTTCTTTTTTTAACCCTTAAAGATCCAACCCATGAACGAGTTTAAAAAAGTCCAATCTTTTTAATATAAGGTCTTTATTTGTCCCATTAACAAAATATATAAAATATTGTATAATTTCTTTTTAGGAATATTTACCATTTATTATTATGTGACATGCCAAAATTCTTATTATATAATCTTCTGCTTTCTGGTGTCCATTAGGAGGCAGAAAACCAAAACCTGACTGAGTTCCATGAGCAAAGTTTTTACCATATAGTGATGTAAAATGTCTGAGAAAGTAACTATCATATATGTCACACTGGGCTTTTACAGATTAACATGTATGGTTTTTACTAAGAAGCTTACTGGTTATGAAAACGTGCCTCCAGATACAACAGTCCACACTGAAATTGGAACTCTTTTATGAGACCAAACAGAGGAAAAGTTCAGGTCCTGATTGCATCAGAGGTCATATTCTAAAGAACTGTACCCTGCAGACTATTCCCTGCATAGCTTTGTGAAAAGTGTTATTATTCTAGTCCCCCAAAGCAAAACTGCTGAGTCACTGAATGACTGCAGACTTGTTTAACTTTTAGATTGTCTTTTTATCTAAAGTTAGAAATCATGTAGACTCATTTTATTTCACCGAAAGGTTGAGCAGTAGTTGCAACAAGAACTATTTTTTAATATGGGTTTCAGGCATATAGAGAGTAACAAAACTTTTAAAACTTGATTTTTGACCTATTTGTTACTGTGTTCAACAATATATTATACATAATGTTTTTATGGGATAGACTGAGGCCTCATAGGTTCACTGATGGACTTTTTAACTGAACAGTCTCAGTGGGTGAGGTTGTCCTCCTCTACTGATAGCCCCCAGGGCTATGTTCCTTTCCCCCTTTCATTCATACTAGACACAAAAAATCATCACAGGCGCTTCCACAGTGTCATATTTTAAATTTGGCTGATGACACGGTCATCCTGTCCTTTTTCAGCTGCATTGACCCTGATCCCATGTCAGTGGTCAGGGATTCCACTTACTGGTGTGTCACTCTCTTATACATAGGGTTAAGAGAGGGAGGAGATAATTAAGGATTTTAGAAAAGAAACTATAAAAGCCTGACTTGTGGTTATTTCAAGTGAACATGTTGAAAATGTGAACCAGTGTAAGAGCTGTGCTTGATGACAGATCGGCGTTTCAAGGTGGGCAGTAAATTTGCTGGTCCAGCCCTAATGACCTCACTTACCTGCACAAGGTGAGAGCAGTTAAAAATCTAAACCATCCATTGCACATGGAGATCTGGTTGCTTCCTCCATGATGCAGATTTCTGCTGCCAAGATCCAACAGATTTGTTTGTCCCAGTAGGGATTAGTCTTTTATATTGTTCTGTGTTGTACATGTTTGGTTTTACTAGCTGTAAAAGCTCAGGGGAGATCGCAAAGGTTATTGCAGCTTGAAACCACACCCTAAAGCTACTCTATTGGATGTAGATCTGATGACTGGAGGCCATCGGAGTGTAGTGAACTCAAGACAGCAGGTGGAAATGATGTGAGCTTTGTGACATTGTGCATCATCTTGCTGAAAGTATTCATCAGAAGATGCTGCACTGTGCTCATAAAGGGATGCAACAATACTCAGGTTGGCCTTAGTAGATAACTTTGTCATGGTGGTACTAAAGGGACCAGAGGGGGACAAGAAAATATGCTTCACACCGTTATATACCATGCAGCTTTGACATGACAGGATGGATCTATGTTTCCATCAAATTCTGTTCCAAACCATCTGATTGTGGAGCTAAAATGGACCAGACAATGTTTTTTCATCTTCTATTGTCCAGTGTTGACAAGTCTGTGTGAATTGTAGCCTAATTGTAGCTGGGGTTGGCTCCAGCCCCTTCGCAAATAAGTGGTAGATAATGGATAGATTGTATTTTCCTACAAAGCAGGATTCTGTAACTCCATCTACTATCATTAATATAGGTGAAAATATAGTGCAAGAGAAACTTAATCTCATTCATGTGACTTACTGGGCTCGGACTGTGACCAGGTGGCTTGCATCAACTATGGGCCTAATTAAGACCCCAGAGCTCTACAGCTGCCGTATTTATTGTCTGGCTGGGGAATTTCGTAGAGTTGACTTTCTATCATTTCCAACTAGTCTGACCAATCCTTCCCTGACCTCTGATATAAAAAAAGTTCATCTTTACAACCAAGTGATTGGCTAGTTAACTGTTTGTGCCAACAAGTCAGTGAACATGTAAACTCCAAGTGGTCAGTTCTCACTGATGTGCAATACATTTATTTTTCTATGGGTTTAATAATACCATCAAATTAAAGTGCCTGAGCTTTAAGATGTTTGTTATGCATTTCGATTGAAATGTATTTGTAAGAACACGTTAAACAAAACTAAATCTGTGTCAGCATCCATGTATGAGCAGATATAACACCTTGTTCGATGTATAATTCACATGTCAGCGCTGGGAAGATCCAGCACTGTATCAGGGCACTTTCTCTTCACACTACATGGTGGATTAAAGTTGCATTTCTCCAGCCTGAGCATGCAATTTTTGCCCAGACTTTTTATTCTTAGGTGTTGATCAGAGTTAGGAGAGTGCTCATTGTGCTTTATAATTGGAAGCGAAGGAGTTTCCACATGGAGTCCACAGTAAGAAAGCTTGTTAACAACTGAAAAGGATGGCCTCGGTATGAGCATGTATAACAAAAACAAAACAATCTGTCTTGCTTATTTTCTCCTGACACAATGCTTAAAAAGAAGATTTTCCTCACATCTATAACAAGCCCATAACATTTTTCACTTAAACTATTTCCCAACAGTCAAAGGGCCTAATATGTTTTTCTTTGAACTCAAGGATCAGTTTCCAAGTATGCAATACTTACAAAGGTGTTTAGGGAGCCAGCTGGGCTGTGACGAAATTCACCATCTCAGTAAATTATTATTTATCGAACCCGACTAGCTGTTTGAAATCATTCAGAAGAAGCAAAATAAGAAAAATAACAATGGTTGTTTCTCTCTCTTGCTTCTTGAATGTTTATTATAATGGGACATCTAATTTTAAATTCCAGTTTTTGCTGTCTGAGCTCTTATAATTCAAGCTGTAATCTGCATATTTTTCTATTTTTCAAAAGAGGAAACGACATTGGAAATGCTTGGGAGGTCTCTCTACTAATTTGGTGGCTCTCAAACTCTGGCTAAATAATTTTAGAGAGACAAATTTAATATGCATTTATTAATTGATCTAAAAATCACATTAGTCCAATTTATTTTGAAATTTTCAAGGAAATGGGGATTCATGCAACAGTTCATTGCACCATCAGTGGAAATGCTGTATTTAAGGCGAAAGGGTTTGTGAAACTCTAGGAAGCTTGAAAGTTAAGATTTAGTCGAAGCAGTTTTACTTTTCAGCACAGTCTTGACCCTTTAGGACACACTTTCTTGTCATTGTTTTAAAGAGTCTTTGGGAATAGTTCTCCAGATTTCTTGAAAGGCTTTACAAAGCTTGGCTGATTTTTCTTTGTTTGCTGATCCCACACTGCTTCATTAATGTCACCCTGGGGTTGATTCATCCATCTGACCTGTTGTAACTTATTTTCAGAGCGGTTTCTGTGTCATATGGCATATAGCAACCTTTTTCATTGTTTCCTATCCTTAAGCATGGCTTTGTGACAGCCACAGAGACCATTTCTGATTAACTTGCTCAGGTTTTAGGCTTTACATGACTGTTTTTTTTTTCTAGCAAAAACCTCACATAACAATGCTTAGATGTGCCAGGTATTTGTCTTGTAGAATCAGATTGTTGGGACAAACCGCTATCCCTATGTTTAGCCTGTTAAACGGTGTTATCATCGGTATATTTCATGGATTCACTTAAAGTATTAAAGTGAAATTTCTAAATTTTGGCACCCCATCTTTGCATCGTGTCTAAACTCTCTTCAGTCTCTTAAAGTTGTACACTGCAGCTTTTCAGTGTCAGGACACTGCAGAGCAACAGTGACTCCAGGAATGTACTTATTAAATGTCTGTGTGCCATACAAATAAAAACCAAACAAGAAAAAAACATTCTGCTCAAAATATTGAAGTTCAAGGATTAGGGTAAGAATGACTAGAAATTCAGCCAATGTCCAAAGAAATCCTTTGACATACCGTCAGAAGGTCTGCAGAACAAAAATATGACAAAAAAAAGTTCAGAATCTTTGAAAACAAAGTGTCAAAAAGCACATGTGACTCAAGACTTTTGCACAGTACGTTACATATTCATCTATTCATCCATCTATTTTCTGTTGCTTATCCAGGACCAGGCCAGCAACCTATGCAACAATTCCCACCCCCACCTCCCACTTATCCTAAAAGGCACTGAGGCACACTAAGGAGTTCCCAAGCCAGTCAGGAGATGATCTCCCCACTGAGATCTGTTTCTGTGAGGGGTGTTTCAGAAGCACTTCCACTGGGAGGCACCTGAATAGCATCCATGTGCGCAGGCAGCCTCATCTGGCTCCTTTTCATACAGACCCTCCCTCCTCCGTGCCCTCTGTCACTAAGGGCTCAAGCTCTTGAATTCACAATCTCATTCTCTCAGTCAAAGTCTGAGTTAATGGCCTCCTTTCAGGAAATTGTCTGATTTTAAATATTAGTGCTTTTCTTACATCTAACTGCTGTGTGAAACTATGTTATCTGTATGCTTTCATTGGTGAGCTTCCTGCCACAGATGCTCCATTCTTTCTAAGTCCTATCCTGTACTGTTGTAAGCCACAGTAAAAGTAACTATCACCCTACTCTTTTGTTCCAAACAGTGGCCTAATTGTGTGGTCTAATTATCATTTACATTTTTGACTGTGGAATAATGTGTTATAATATTGTTTCATGGCAGATTTTGGATGAGCTTTATTTATTCACCTGGTTTGAGAATAAGTCTTTTATTCAGGCTCCCAGAACACCAGTTCCATGTGAACAAGACATCTACATAATCAAAAAATTGCTTGAATACGCCTTAACTCAATCCCATATGTACAGGGTGTTGGCACCATCGTCACAATGGGTCAAAAGTTCAATCAGAAGAACACTAATTTAACAGGAAGTGCATGAAAGTAACTTAGTGTACTGAGGCAATGTAAACTTTTTAATTTCCAAGAGCTGCATTCACATTTCCCTTCTCAGAAGCCGTGTATGGAAGAAATCCAGAAATTTTTAGCTGCTTTCACATTAAACAACCTTCTGGTCAAAGGCTAGCTCCACTAATCTCTGCTTCTTCTGCTGGATTTCCTGCCAATGTTTTCTTGCTCATGGCTCTTTGATGAGGGACACTAATGCTTCCTCAACCCTTCCCACCCCTAAAAGGAGCAAGACAGGGAGGTTTTCTGTTGGCTGTAGAGATATTGATGTTCCTCTTAGAGTGACACCAAAGGGGTAAACACTTGACGCACTCACTGAGCTTGCTTTTATATTCTACCACATATATATTTCTCTTCCAGTGTGATCATTTTACTTCTGTTTCACTCTTTCTCTTTCAAGCGGTCACTTTTAAAAAAGAGAGGGAGAACTTAGCTGTTGCTATTAGTCCTGTCTTTTTTGGAGTGTCAGCTCCAAGACGTTTTATGGAAATGGAAACCGTAGAAGAAAATTACTCCTGAGAAATCTCTGGCAAATCGCTCCGTGTCTTTATAGTCACCCAGTTCACACACTACAGATTTCTTGGCAGCCACTGAATCTGCAGGATTTCCAACATAAAACATGAAAAGACTGTTCCACTGAGGGGCCACTTGATCTCATCTGCTCTTCTGTATTCCCCTCTTGTTACTTTATATAGCTGCTGAAATCCAATGTGAAATGAGTTTAAGGGTTTTTGTCCATGCTTGCACCCAGAGACATTTTCATCAATAATTAGTGAAGAGAATTTAATCATTTTCATACTGGAAATGTTTTTATTTACTATCTACAAACAAAAATATTCTGTTGTTTCTAATGTCATTGAATTCTGTACTTAGAATTATTATGTATTCATACTTAACCTAACCCATACCCACTGGCCTTGGAGTGATGACCAGTCAGCCTCTCCATGTTAACTGCAGGGATAGGCCCCATCCTGACCTGTTAAGGGGTTTAGAAAATCAATGGGTGTGGGTTCTGCTGTTCCTTTTATGACTTCACACAACAATGATGGACTCATTTAGTTGGTCCAGATTAAAGGTATTGAGTGAATTTGCAGAGAAATCAATGATCCACTGGGATTTATTGAAAAAACTTAAATCTCTAAATTGTTTATTGATTGTGGATGCTGGCATAGGTTTCTTCGTACTGGCTACTGGATTTATTTAATCATCTTTTCATACTGCAGCTTATCGAGTATTATTTTTATGACCTGACACCTGCACAATCAGTCCTTTTAGAATAACCAAAGATATATATGAGTCAGTGTTTGACATCATGAAAGATCTTAACAATCGTTTTGCAATAGCATGATAAGGTCTCATCATTAGTATGCTGGTGGTGTGAAATCGTCCTTTTATGTAGTTCTGTTCTCAGGTGGGAGCATTAAACTTTGCAGCGCTGTTAGGATAAATAAATCAAAGTGTTTAGGTTGCCTACAAACCTGCTGCAACAGTTTTCCTCTCCAGCATGTGTGCCCGCTAATTTGGTATTTTCTATCGTCTCCTTTCTAAACTGGCTGATACAGAGTGTTAATGCTCGGCTTGGAGATAAACCGGCAGATGGACCAGCAAGCAGGAATATAGTTAGAATTGGCACTTTTGTGACACTGCTGGAAAAAGCTCTGCTCTAATGATGAATTTAACAACACAAATCTTGAGTTGGTGTTTACTACAGACTCTGGGAGCCACGAGCAACAAACGGACGACGTTATGCATGCTGAGCTTCAGCTGTTTTTGTCTTGAAGTTTTTTTTTCTTTTCTTTCTGTAAGTTTGTCTTCAAGCACAATTTCTTTTTAGATAATATTCTTTCCTTTGAGAGGCTGGTATTGTTTTATAGAGGCCGTGAGGGATGTAGCTAAACAGAGGCGAGAGTTGCCATGCGGTAATAGTAAAGACTGTTGGAAATAGAACATACTTGATACACATAACCACTCTTTCTAAATGAATTGCAATTAGATGAGACTACAGGCGTAAAGATTTAACTTGGAAGGAAAGAATAAAGTTCACAAATGGTGCAATTTACTCAAACATGGTGGAGCTTTTCTTTTACAAGGAGCATGGTCTTCCTGTCCCTCAGTACTCAACCATCAATAATTTCATTCCCATGAGTTTATTGGTCATTTTTGGATGTCACCTCACAAACAAGTTAACAATATTCATCTTTAAAATACAAAAGTTGTGATGACAGTGAGGGTATGAAAGGATCTAGATGAGGTGACCTGGACATATGGTGAGAATGTCTTCAGGGTATTCCAGGGCTCTCAGCTGGGGAGGAACACCTTGGGATCTCCCCTGATAATGAACTAGAGAGAGGGTTTGGGATAAGGAGAAGTCTGGGCTTTCCGCTTGAGCAGCTGACAGTGTAAACACTCTTGTGTGATAATAAATGGCTTTCCCCAAGCACTGACCATGAGTGAAAAAAGAGTTTTTGTGTTACATTCTCTGAAAAATGGCAAAAAAAAAACCCAAAACTCTGCCATTCTCTATGTAAACTTATGAACACATCTGTAAATGTTCTCTGGAAACTTTGTACAACTCCAAATATGAGCTCAACACAAAATGATGAACTGACAGACCATCAAGTCTCCTCAAAAGAGACTAAAAGATGAATGCTGTCCTCTGCTTTAAGCAGATTTGTCTCCTTCTGTGGGGGTTGCCGTTGTTGGACTAACTGGATCAATAGACTGGTGAAAGATGTGCTGTCACACAGTGTGGCTGTGTTTCTACCTCTCACCGTGTGCATGATCACTTTTAATGAGAAAAGATGTTTTTCCTCATCCCAGGCGTGGATGGCCTTATCATTGTGGCATAGTTAATTTTAGGCATCTGTACATGTGTGCGTGTATCCCCAGGCTTACATAATATAACCACATCAGGGTCAAGCAGTTGCCTGGCAACGATGGCCAATGAACATATAAGTGTCTGGCTGTTTTCTCTCTGTGTTGTTCGCTGTCTATCCATCTCATTCTCCTTTATAAGTCTCTCCAACATGCTGTCGTCTGCCACCCAAATCCTCTTGTTCTCCCAATCAGTGGGAGTTATTGGTTGGATTTGTAAGAAAAAGAGCAACTAGGATAGTATAAGAACATTGCTGCATCATGTAGTTCACCTGTACATATAAAACAAACAAAATGTGAAAACATTTCAAACATTTAAAATGTGTACAAACATGCATTATAATGTACAAAAAGAAGGGAAAAAGAAAGAAAGTGATGGTGTCCCTACTTCATATTGTTGATTGTGTTTATGGCAAAGGGAATAAATAATTTTTTGTAGGTATTTTTTAGGGTGCTGTGATTTGGTTATGTCTGCCTGCATTAGCAGCTGGAAGAAGTCCACGAGTTGTTTGTTTTACTGGCCTGATTTATTATGTGGGAGATTTTAGTTTGATGGCAAGAAAACAAAATACAACTTCCAAAAGCAATCAGGAAAGAAACAAAAATGACTTTTATTATAATTTAACAGATGAAACAGCTGCACAAAGGCGCTACTCAAGCTCAAACCATACCAACCAAATACTAACTGCTTATCCAACAAACCAAAGTTTTTACCAACAAAGTAAAACAGAAAAGCGTAATTCCAACAAGCTAACAGATAAAACTGGAACCAAATCCAACAGCAAAACAAAAACCCACCCCAACTCCAGCTAATGCCTCCAGGTGTAGCTAAAAACGGTTCTATTCACTGCCTGTAAGTGGCGGCAAGCCTTGTTAGTGGTCCAGCGTGCATCCAGATTCAGAAGCTGGCTCATTATAATGGAAACAAACATGAATATTATCTAATAAGCTTCTGCTTATTATCATGTGCCTTTTCCTCATGGCCTGCAGTTATTTTGTTTGAACCACACATTCCTGACTTGATTGCGCCCACACAGACCTGTGATTTTACTAAAAGAGTTAACTGAATTTCCTCCAAGTCAAGATTAGATAGTCACCCTTTTCCAAGGGAAAGAAATTTCGCACTAGTCACAGAACACAAACACTCTTACCAATGACAGATTTTTAAGCCAGTAATTAGTGGAAGCCAAGATTCACAGGCCGCTCACTATTGGATCAGTGTACTTGCTTTGGACACAAGTTGAGAAAAGTTTTAGCTGGGGGGGCTATAGCAGGACCCCAAAGTGAACAAAAGGCCCTTCAGACGCAGCATGGGCCAGTCTTTGTCCAGCTGATGTTCCCTTCAGCTGATAAATGTTGGAGTGCTTTGTGCTCACTGTTGGTAATTAGTGGATATTCATGCCTGGCTGGAATCATTTGTGGGTGCTGGGATATTGGCTGTTCAGTTGGGCAGTGAATCAGCTCAGAGTGACTTTGTCTAAGGCTGTTTCTCATTTCCACCTCTCTCTTTTTGCTTCCTCAAGCATCTCCTCACCATCCTCCTGTTCACACAATATTACATATTACCTTTTGATTCCAAGGCACTTATCGAGGTGATCTGAAAATGAAATCTCATCAACTTTTGTTGCAGTTTCTTTTTTCTATTATCTTTATTTCACCTTTTCAAGGACCCTTCATGCTCTCTCTTTTTCTTTCCCTTGCCTTCTACTACTTTCACCCTTCACGTAAATCCATTTTTCTACCTCCTCTGCCCTTGCTCCCACCTTCTTGGTTATATTTTCTGAAAATTTCATTAATGACTTTGTTCAAATCCATCTAATGCATCCATCAGTCGATATGTGTGATTGACGGAATCTGCATCGGCGCCTGCAGACATTGTAAAGGACCATTAGCTTCTCTACCTCCGATAATGTCAGCAATCAGCGTCTTCCGCCTCCTGACTAACTATAATAAATAGAGCTTGTCAAAAATAATCTTTCAGTGATTTATTTTATTGCTATCTTTTTGCTTACCTTTTATAAATGTAGCCGCTTATGATGTTTACAGCACACTTAAGTAAAACGGTGGCAGTTCTGTCTTTGTCAGACCTGAGAATGAGCATTGGGAGCACTCTATTGGTTTGGACATCAGAGGTGAGAAGACTGGATGAGAAATGACCTTAAACATGACTCCTGCACCCTGAGCTGTTCCGTGGCCAGAAGTAGAACGGTCTGATTGCACCAGGCAGCTCCCAGGCAGCTGTTGGCGGGTGGTTGGTGTTACTGGCTGGTGGTAGAGTCATGACTGCAGTGTGCTCTGTCACGTTTGCCAGGTTGGATGAGGTGAAATGCTTTACAACATCACTCTGGCTTTTCATTTACAGTTTATACATGTGATTACAGGTATTTTTGCGCTGCGTCATGTTTATTTACATGAGAATGTCACCGACAGGATGGTGAAAAAACCTGATTTTTCACTTCACACATTGTTTCTACTTCTCCCCCATAGTGTTGGTGTTTGATGTCAGTGCTGACGTGTTAGGATGGCAGTATGTGTTAACTGCAGCTTTGCTTGATCACAGCTAAAAAATGACATTGACTGCTTGAAGTTGAAGCTGCACAAAGAAAATGCACTGATTAAACGTATTGTTTTTATTGCAGCTGTGCAGGCTAAGCCGATTTCGATATGCAAGCCTCTTTGTCTTTTAATTTCAGGCACTGCCACCATTTTTTCTGGCTGACTTTGATCCATTTTGGCCTCTTATTTCCTGAACAGGATGAAAAAGTAGCCAATGATGGCAGCTTCTTCCCCATACTTGTGCTGTGGCTGTCACCGCTGTCCCCTCAGACTCTAAATCACTGAACCACCAACAGTCCGGATTTTGTTATACCCATGCAAACCAAATGAACAAGTATGACAGTTGCTGGTTTCCCATACCTCTGCTGAAAGAGAGTGCCACTGCAGAGTCACCAACAATCTTTTCATTTTTTCGACACCTTGCCATCTGAGTAGAAACAGTCTACCTCCTCTCGGAACTCAGCTGTCTTGGATTGAAGTGGTGTGTCGCTGGGATGATAACAGAAGAGGACCAAACCCAGCTTCCTAACACCAGTCACTACCAATCCTTAGTCATTTTGAGGCTTTGTGGGATGAGGCTCTGGCTGCCTCAGCTTCAGGAGCTGTGTCAGTCAGTGATTCGGCTCCCTGGCATTGTCAGACTCCACCTGACTGTTTTTACCTACAGTTGTAGTGGATGAAGTGGCCTGACAGTGACATCAGGAGGAATCACCCACAGCTGCTGAAAGAAGGAGTAATCGTTCACCTCTGTACTAGTTCCTCTTGTATTGAATTTGAGGAGTACCCGGTCTAGACCCTCTAACTCGGACTGCCAGATGCAGTTGCTGGTGTATTCTGAATATGCACCATCTCATCTAAGCTTCCTCTCTTCTCCTCGCCCTCTTTTTTCCACCTACGACATTTGGGACACTTGTATCTGTATCCAGTAACAAATGGTTTTCCAGGTCTAGTTTATTTATTCATTCACCCATCAGGAGTCTGAACACAGAACAAAGGATTTGAACTTTCTTTTTGATGTTTTTAAAGATACTCAAAGTCCTTTTCTATTTCAGGCCTCTTCCTTACCTTAAGTCATGGGGCTGACTGATATAGCTAACTTCAAAGCCTCAATACTTGACTGTAGTCTGCTAGTAAAACCCTAAATATTGGTTTAACAAATCATTTTAACCTGTTCTGGCATTGTAGCTCTTTTTTTCACATGGGTGGGATCTATCTGAACAGATGGAGTAGCAGGATGCGTACTGCTAACCTACAGAACATCACGCAGTTCTGTTCATGTGACTGACCTCACTTTGCATGTTTCATGGATGCTACAGGGTTTAGTTTCCTTATTCTTCAGCTCACTCTCATCCCAGACTGTGTTTCCTCCATGGCATCATTCCCGACTCAGGTTCCTGTTCCATTGTTTCCTCTTTGTGGGCAGTGAAACCAGTGCGTGTTCACTGAGTGCTTTTAAACTAGTTTCTAGGTCCAACTGTAATAATTTACCCCATTTATTTTCCACTGTTGAACATGTCATATTTCTGTCTCTATCTCTGCTTGACCTTACAATAAACATTCAATGAAAAGCACAAAGGGGTAGGTCACATCTAATACAAACCCTGCCCTGCTCCTCCCCAGAGAGGCAAAGATTACTCATCCTTGAAGATGGCGCTGATGGATGCTCGTTCCACTGTGAACAAAACCATTATGCCGAATAACTTTAGAAAATCCAACAATTTGGATTTTCATGTAATTGAAAATGTTTGTCGTTGAACTGTGACCTCGGGGTTATGCTTTCATTAGTTTACACAGGACTTTCAAGCTGTGACTGCAGTTTTTATAACTAGTTTTTTTGTGGTGGATAATTCTGATTTGGATGGACTGGCGACCTGTCCAGGGTGTACCCCACCTCTTGCCTGACGTCAACTCCACAATAACTTGTTCATGTCCCTTGATATTATACCCACTTCCTTAAATTGTATCGACCCTTATGTCCTGTCCTGCTACAGAATCACAGGCCAATTTCCAAATTACCTTTAATGGCAAATCATAAAAAATTAGTTACTAAGCAGCTTATCAGTGTCCTAGTGTAACATGATGTCTGGCATATATCAGTCTGGTTTGCATATATCGGTCACGTTTGCTTAGAATTAGTAACGACTTTTTGATGCAAACTGAATCAGGAGACTGTTCTAGGCTTGCTTTCAGCTTTATGCTGTAGATCATAATTTGCTGATGGATAGGACTCAAGCAGTGGACTGGAATATCATGGACAGCTCTTTAGTGATTCTCATCAGGCTGTTCAAGTAGATCCTTTTCAGTCAGTGATGGCAGTTTGCCATCTTCCTTTGAATACCTTTCTTACAGGGTTCTTTTCTGGGCCTGCTTTATTACCCTATACTACCTCTGGATAATTTGAAAAGAACTTTTAAATGTATATTTTATAACTATAATGACTCTTCACGTCATTTGTTCTGTTACGCTGCAGAAAATCCATCAACGCTGATCAAACTGAGGTCTTTGTCTCTGCTCCATCTACTTAGGCTCAAAATATAATAGAGAAGCTCATTTTTTAATCTTATGTGGGAAAATCCACCATATGTATTCTTGGCATCAAGCTTTACATCCTTGGTGGTCAGATCATGAGGATAAAGTGGTGTTAAATGAATAGAACCAAATAAAGACAGAGCAAAACAGACATTATGATTAAAGAAAAAGTTATTTGAAGAAATAACACATAGACCAACAGTGACCAGGCCTTGTCTCATCTTACATTTTAGTTTTGGATTTTAGGAGAAAAATATTGGCTTTGAAACAAACACAAAAGAAACTATTTACATATTTACACTTTTTCCACAGTTGTTTATTATCATTTACAGATTTTATGCTACTATTTACCTATCCTCTCAAAACCAACTCCAACCTGTTTTTTGAACTACAGTACATCTATAAAGTTTTTTTTCCCCCTTTTATTCTGCCCATAGAGGACCATTTATTTTGCTTTCTTCAAGCAGACATATAACTGGTCACTTGTTGATCTTTGGCTGCTCCTGATTGGACATTAGCGCCAGTTCAAGCTGTTAGTTTGAACATTTGACAGAAAGTGGCTCCATCATTTTATCTGGGTCGAAATAGGTCTTTTAGCAACATAGTAGTTTGGTTTTTTTTTTTTAGGAAAATGTGATAAATTGTGAAAAATTGTTATAATGGGTTATTCATTATGAATTAACCATATAAAGTCTGGAATAAACATTATGTTTTATTGTCAGTTGTGGGTAATAAAGGATAAAGCTCCTTAAAACTCAGTGGTAACATATTACATTTATCATGATCACGTGGATATTCCTCATATTTAGTCATTTAAGTGCAGCTTTAAAAGGATCTTCAGCTAGTTGATCTTTTAATGCAGTTGAATGGATAACAACACAGCTAAGCAAGTGTCCAACCTGAATTAAGGGAGGCTTGCTGAAGAATGAAGTAAACCATCCTCATCAGATCCGAGCCGGTGAACGCAGATAAACGCTGTGAGGAGACAGATCGCTGTTATAATAAATAGATAAACAATAAAAATACCACAAAGTGACCTGCTGCCAACAACCCTGCATTTCACAGTTATTATAACTGCAGTCTCTGTAAGCCACCCCTCACGCTAGCATGGGGCGCATTTGTTACCGAGGGATGGTGGTAATAAATCATTCAGTGTCACTCTGTTTGTTTTTAATTAGCAAAATGACGTAGAGGCTGCTGGGATGGCTGTTGCTAATGACAACCCAGGTGATGACAGATGACAGGCTGGCTTTGTGTGATGTGTGTGAGGTTTGGAGCTTTTAGTGCGAGGGAGCACGAACACACTAGAGGATGGCAGATGAGCCGGAAACCAGTCACTGAGTCTTTGCTGGTTTGAAGACAAATTGATTCACAGTGATAAAGCACTCAAAAACACATTAAACTGCCTGAACCGCTGCACAGAGGGAAAGGAGGAAAGTCTATATAACAAGTGCAGCACACTTATTTTTAGGCAAAAAATGCAAAAGTGCATAATCTTGTGCATGCTGAACTCACTAATCTGCTGAGTCGTGTGTGTTCTACTTTGAGCGGGTGGCTTCTCTGCTTCAGAGCCAAGCAGAACACAATCAATCACTCTTGTCAGCTTTGTCACCACACAGAGATGTCTAATCCACTCATCCAAACCAGACATCGCCCGCTTTCCCGGTCAATACTCGCGACATTTCATTTGCATATCACTAAAAACGAACCCTGTTAACGAGTCTCGAGTCAGAATTTGACACATTGTCCTCATTCTGGAAGTTATCCAACAGCGAGAAGCTGTCAGTCAAATTATGCCAACCCACAATGGCAGGTTTATTTTATATATATATTTTGCTTTTAAATTGTGCATCTTCCCTCTGACATCCTTTTATTCAAACCATTAAGTCAGCAGGAGGAGAAATTATTGCGTCCTCTTGGAGATGTTAAAACACAACCAAGAACTTTTCTCTGGAAGACCCAGACTTCACAGTGCAGCTGATGGTGTGTGTGTTTGTAGCTCCATGCCATCTGATGTGCAAACCGAGCCACATAACTGAAACTCAAAGACACCAACGCTGAAAAAAAAAAGGTTTCCAGAAGCTGAGTTATGACCCTTTGCTTGGCCAATAAACAAAAAGACATAACCTAGTTTTAACTAAGCAAAGCTGAAAGAGCCTCCCTGGAAAAACTACTGCAGTGGTTTAAAAATTGTGGTTAGCAGCTTTGTTGTGAAGAAGATACTCTGATTCAGAAAGGTCAAACAAGAACTGGATGACCTGGATGGACTGGCGACCTGTTCAGGGTGTACCCCGCCTCTCGCCCGTAGGCAGCTGGGATTGGCTCCAGCCCCC
>JBAMHV010000023.1:16908086-16918242 GCA_037177535.1 Pseudomugil gertrudae
CCACCTCCAGGCCTGGCTCCAGAGGGGGGCCCCGGTGACCCGCGTCCAGGCAAGGGAGCATTTCTTCCAATGTTTTTGCTCATCATAGAGGTCTTTTGAGGTTATTTATGTTCTATTAGGAATAAAATAATTGACTTGTCAGGTTTATTAATCATCACATTCTTTTTTTATTTTCCTTTTAAAACAACGTCCCAACTTTTTGGGACAAAATAACAGCATTTTTTAAGCAAAACATGTTTTATTTTGAGTCAACGTTTCATTTCATCAACATCTCCTTATATCTGATGGAGCGACGTCCCCACATGATGCTGATGTGGTTGAAATGTCTCATCACAAAACAGATGAAACAGAACAGCACTGCATGCAGAGGATAAAATGAGTGTGAAACCTCAGAGATGTGCTGTGGAAATAAAGAGCTGCGCGAGTGAAGGAGCAGCAATGTTTGGCTGAGTAGTGAAAGGAGTGTGTCTGTGAGTGAGGAGAGGAGATTAAAGGAAGGTGGAATGGAAATGAGTGACTGCTGTGACAATGGTCTGTCAGCTGCAGTATCGTCAGTGGCATAAAAGAGCATAGAACATTAAGATGGAATTGAACAGGACCTGCTGCAGCGCACATCCACACATGCACACACTGATAGAGACAGAAGCACACCGTGTCCAAAAGTTGCCCGACTTTCCTCCGGGAATGATAAAAGGATCAAACATCTATCATTTCCACCACCACAGAACTGAGAACTCACACCCTGGCTACATTAAGAGGCTCCATCATGTCTTCAGAGCTTATTTTGAATGATATTGTTTCTATAAAAGAAAAACTCTTCCAATGGCTTCTTCATTAAACCCGGTTATTTACACCAGCTCCAATGATCACTTTCTATATGAATCCCACCTTAAACCTGGAATATTTTTCTGACTGGGTTTCCATGGTTCTCAAACATTAAAAAAGATCCTCTTATTGTTTCGTAGCAACTGCTTTGCCATACTGGAAAGGCAGACTACACTATTTAAAACAATGACACCAAGAAGGGCCTGTAGGTGGTTAAAGTACCTTATTTGTATGAAATAATCTTAAACAGGGCTTGGTGTGATGTGGTGTAGAAGCCAACAAACAAACAAGAATATTCATTTTCATACATAGAATAAATGTTTCACAAATTAGAAATTGATTGCTAATAGATCTATATCCTCTGTAGGACAATTTAGTGAAGATTTTCACCTTATTGTAATGAAGTTTTACAAATCAGAAGCTAACGTCTGCAACAGCAGGCTATCATCACATTTCTTCATCTGTGCTCAGCACCAATACAATGATCTTATTCATCTTACTTACACAACCGCATATCATTCTACCTGGTTGCATTTTGCATGTTTGCTCAAACATGCACACACAAATGAGCACACTTGTATCAGCGGACAGAGAGCCTGTGAGGAAATATGTGACATCAAGAAAACAAAACATCTGTGCATTTTGTAGATTCCTTTCTCGTGGTTATTTAGATCCACAGATTGGTTGGATTTGACCCCTTCTTCATTAGGAAGGCTGTTCCAGTCTTCAGAAACATATCCTCCATTCCACTAACATCTCTGATCTTTATATGTGCAGTCTGAATTTAGGAGCATTTTCCAAAGCTGCTCAACTTCTGATTGGTTGATGATGCCTTTCCATTATACCATTAGCAGATGAATTTACCATGACGATGGCCGTACATTGGTACATCAACCTGTAATTTTTTTTTCTGTTTTTTTTACACTGCATAAACTGCTTTTTCCATCTGCAGCAGGGTTTTTTCAACTCTGGTCATTAAAGGCAGGTTTCTGTAGGTTAGAGTTATTTCACTCCTTCAAAAAGCCAGATTCCAATGAAGACGACTTATTTTCAGGTTTTCAGGTTATTTTCTAAGCCGTTACTTTGGACCAGGTGAATCCAAGCAGGCAAACAGCTACGTCTGCAGGTTTCTAGAGTTGAAGAACCTCAATCTACCTCCAGCTGTGTATCCTTCAGCACAGTCCAGTACACTAGCTTGTGGTAATGCACCACTATGGTTGCTGACTGACTGGGGGCGGGGGTGGGGGTACAGGTGAGCTGGTCTGCCAGTTCTTACTGCAAATGACAAACAGAAAGGCAATGTCTCAGAAAGCATAAGAAAACTCAAAATTATATTCAAGATCTACTCCCATCCTTAGTAACCACTCAGTACTTTGGTGGCAGATCATTTTCCCCCAACAAAATTAAATGTGAACCTTTCTTGTAAACGTCTCTTCTCGTCAGTATTTGGTCAAATCTAACTTTTTTAAAACTGATAAATGTCTAAATATATGTACGCCGCTCAACTCTGTCATGATTTCCATTTAACTGCATTGAGATGCAAAGTGTAAGTGCACCCCCAGCTTTTTCTCTAACCCTAGCCCACACCACCCCTCCACCAATGTTTTAAATATGTGCCAGAAACTGCAGGTTTAGGGGGGTTACTCCTGTGAGGGGGGTCAGAGGCAGGAGAGTGGGAGGACTAAAATACTGAGCGACAGACAGCAGCTCCGCATCTCCAGACAACATGGAAAGCGGTTCGGATTCAAGCAGCAGCTGCACCACAGAGCGATCAGGTGCAATCTTTTCCCCATCCCAAAATCCTCTCATCTGCTCAGCACAGTGGTGGAAGAACAAGGTGGTCCTGAACCAGATCGGTTGGAGCCGTTTGTGGCCCAGTCAGCTGCTGCGTTATGACCTGGGCGTGGTTTCTATGCCTGCAAAGCGCGTATCCGCCCAGGCTGAGAGGTTTTTTTTTCTTTATTATCTTGTGACATAGATGAGCACTAAGGTATCCCCTGCATCATGAAAAACTAAACCAGGAGACATTTAAGTCATATTTGTAACCTTGAGTTATAAAGTTTTTTTTAAAAAAAAATACTAATTTAAAACAGTAGAGTTGGGTTGCATCTTAATTAAGTGATACAGCGTTGTCTACAGCTCAAAAACACATTTTTAGGCTTCCTTGCTAACTCTGTTATGAACATGTTGTCTAATCTTTTCCAGATGACAAGCTCAGTCAATTTCTGTTAATATTGTAAAATCAGTTAAATGAAACAGGATGCCAAACTCTTCAGTTATTCAGTACTTATTCTGTAGTTTCTACTGACCCTGTGGCATTTTAGACTGTTCCAGGACTGAGATGGATAGCATGGGGGGACTCGGTGTACCCAGGGTTGTTTATTCCCATTATGGTGCAACAGATTGTCAGCCTGCAGCTGGCTGGAGGATGCTGGGTTAGAACTGGTGTGCATTGTTATCCAAGGTAATCACAGACGGTAGCTTATGATGAAGTGCCCCCTCTGCTCTCAGATGTGCCGCTTTGGAGGATCAGTGTCTCGATCTGTTACTGTTTTATCTTTGTTTCTTCCTTTTTGTGCTTTTTCTCGTTTTTTCTCTGTTGCTTTTCACCGCCTCATCGTGATTATCGTTACGATGCTCTTTAATTCAGCTGGATGTTGGTTGTACTTTCTGTACTGATTGTCTGAGAGATTAGTGATGCATTAGAAGAACAACAGCATGTGCAGGAAATGGGAATAGTAAGGTTGGACATTATTACAAACAGGAAAGATTACTGCCATAAATATGTGTGCTTTTGTCAACATAAATGGTTTTAGATTAGTCTCAGATAGGTTCCAATCAGTATGTTTTTGTGTCTTCTGGATAAAAGTGGTGATTACATGCATGCACACTTTCATGTGCAATGGATAGAGTGTATGAAAAAGTTAAGAGGTCACATCAGGTCAATCATCACATTGCATCACATTTTTATTAGTTTGTTTCCTGGAACTGGTCCTAACTTTTACTACTTTGAGTCTTACCTCAGCTGTAGTTCCAGACAAGCTGAGCCGATGCTACACAATGATACTGAAACATTGCAGAGTGTTGACTGATCAGAGACAGGCATCACCTGTGGGGGAAAACAACTCTGCAGCAGCAGCACTCACAACGTTGTTGCAAAGCTTATTCAATCCCACTCTGTTCCCCTCTATACACCCAACTTGGAAGTAACTTGGATGAGAATACAACCCTGTGTGATGGAAAGGCACCTGATGTCTCTTATCCAACACTGCTTGTGTGCTTGCATGCTTATTGTGGTCTTCTTGGTCTGCATATTATTTATCTAAAAGACCAATAAGTGGATGTTTGTGATTAATGGATTGAAGCCTTCGGTCTGCCTTCCTTAGAATGGAACAAAAACACACTGAAGACCATAAAAAAAAACACAATGGTCGCTGACAAAGACAGAAAGTGAACCAGATAAACATTGGTTATCTATTACTCATGCCACAGACTTGCTGCAAATCGGTTTCATATGCTGTTGGATCCATTACATATGAGTCAGGTGTGTTGGAGCAGGGACACACTGATATTCCTGCAGGACTTCGCCCTTAGTGGAACCAAACTGAGCAGCAAGACTTTAAATGATTGTATTTTTTATTTCAATGCTGTTTTTTTTATTATTATTCTGTAAAAATACACCAGAGTGCTTCATTTACATGTTGAAGCATAAAACTGCCTCCAGACCCTCGTAACGAATAGTTTGTCCCTTTTTTTTCACACCTTCTGAGTCTGCAGGTGAGTAGTACGCACAGGTAAAATGTCCAGGTCAAAGGTTAGACTCTAACGGTGGGTTGACTCTACCATCTGTACCAGCTGTAAAACAAAGACACAGCTGCCTAAAATCTGCTCTATTTATTCATTTTTTCCTTCTTGTAGGTGCAAGTGTTGTTTCTTTCTTATTTTATGCTCTAAGAGGAAGCCGCATTGCCTCTGTTAGGAAGACAGCAGTGTAGTTAAAAGCCAGGATGAGTCACCTGCATCTTTTGGCGAACAATACAGCTGGCAGTGTTAACCATTTGCTTTCTGATTCAGATGCGTGTAAGTCTTTTTACTTGGTAACAAACTGGGATGAGCAAGTTAGTTTGTCATAAGGGCGACACAGTAGTTCACCTGATCGAGCGTGCACATCATGCATGAGGTATAATCACGCCTAAGGCCCTTTCCCTCACATCATTCTCCTTTCCTTACCATGTTGCTGACTAAACGACCTCTGGCAGAATTCATTTCCCTCATTTTTGCTGCTTTTTTTTCTTCTATACCAGTCATGAAAAATGTACACATAAGAGGATGGTGTTCACTGCTGTTAGTCTCCTCATCATTTTATGACGAGGAACACGAAAACACCATTTTGTTCGTCTCCCTAAACAAACCGCCGTATTGTCCCGGGACTGTTAGACTGTGATGATGTGCTTGTACAAGCAGACTGCCTACGGGCTGAGTTGGTGAGCTTGATTCAAGGCCTTGTGCTCATATTCTGTACAGCAGCTGGAACATTTCTATGTCAAATGTTGTGACAGAGAGAGAAATTTACAGGAGCATATCACATAAATTCATCTTGCAAGGCTTGAAGCTGCACATGTAGGAGGCAAAGGGTTGCCAATTTCTCTGTACCCTGGAGTATACAAGTGACTGAGAGCAGTCAACTGTGGATGTGACATTTGCATGTGTACCTGCTGAAACAAGACGGGTAAATCTTTTCCCATTTGCAGTAGCATGCTGACAGACCTGGACTTATGTCCAGTAAATGGCACCGCATGCAACTCCTTATGTGCTTTCTGTGTTTTTCCTTTTTTGTTTCTGGGGGAAAGAAAACAACATTTGGAGGAAGTGTGCAGGGAATTGTCCTCCTCCTGCAGGGCTGCAGCACATTATTATTTAGGTAATCGAGTATTCTATGGAGCTATGTGTGTGTATTTTATGGTATTTACATAAATATGCTCATTTCAAATCATTTATTTGATGGAATTTTACTGACTAGCCTTTAAATCCACAATTAGGACAGAACAAAAAACATCTATAATCAAAATCAACATTTAGCATTTTTCAGCTATTATTAAACAAACAATTGCACAATAGAAAATCTCATATTTGCTTTCTATCAAATGTTAAACATCTGTTAGCCACCAGCATCTGTTTGTTTATACCGTTTTTATTTATGGTATTTTAACTGAAATCCCAAATAATTTATTCTCTTATCGGTGATCAAACTAAAATAACAGTAAAGATCACATCTAAACCAGCTGCCACTGATTTTATAAGTGTGATGCTGACATCTGGCAACATCTGTCTTGTTATTTTAGCTGTATATCCACTAAATAGTCTGCAGATAGTACTTAATATTACCAGTTTACAGGTTGATGGTCAGGATGGAGTTCAGGAAAAGACACTGAAGTGCTGCCACTAGCATGGCCGTTTTGGACATATTCAAGAAGGTTTTATGTATCACGTCTTTAACACAATAAACATAAGTTGCGAATGATGAGGATGTAAAAAAAAACAGGCATAGACCTAATAAGGAGAAAACGTAGGTGAAGCTGCCAGCCAAAACCTCCCTTCATGCATGTTTTTTGCTAGCATACTAGTTGTAGGAGCCAATTGATTGTAATTCACCTTATTGCCACTAGGGACGCTGTATTGTTACCAGTTTAAGTGACGTGTACATGCGTGTATTTAAAGGGAATACGTCATGAGAGGAGCAGGTGTTTTTGGCCCAGAGAGGCAAAAGGTTTTGATCTCAAGACATGAAGAATTTCTGTGATGCGTACAAATAAAGAAATGATCAATGCAAATGGATCAGAATTAAATCAAGCTGAAGTAACAGAAGGAGACGGAGTGGACATTCACTTTGTTTTAGGTAATATACAACGTACAGAGAAGCGGCGTGTCAACCAACTCCTGGATCAAACATCTCAGTAGCTTAGTATTTACTTAGCTCCTTTAACACTAGTGAAACGTTGGCTTGTGTTTGTGGCAGTGATGTTGATGGTTGTATGGTTGTAACCCTTGATAGGATGTATGTGGTAATGCGGTGGGAGTTAATAAGTTTTCTTCTTCCCTTTCAGGAAGACCTATTTTTTGTTGTCTTTATAATATGTTTTGTTTGAAGGAGGACCGACTTGCACATCTCCTTTTTGCTTGTAAACACAACAGCCTGAAATGAACAAATAAACAAAAAAAAAGAGTGATGTTGTTTTTTTAAAGGGACAGTGCATATCAATAAACAGATTAATGGCAGTAAATATACTGAATTGAGTAAAAAAGGTCATTTCCATCCCATAACGTCCCATAGCGTGTGCTTCTGTGAGTTAGATAGTCTGTTTTTATTTACGTTGAAGTATCCCCCTTCATTCTTCAAACTTTGCTCTGGTTTTGCTCCCAGTTGTTTTCTCCAGTTTCCGCCATCATGCTGATAAATCAAGCCTGCTGCATATGTAACAGTGCATAGGGCTTCACACTGTGACCACTGAGTAGAACATGTGTGTTTGGATTAAGTGAAGCACAGAATCAAATAATTTGCATCAAGGATTTTCTTTTTTTGTAGCAGGGTTATTTGAGTTAGTAGTACTACTAAACGGAGGGATAGGGCCAATGAGAGGAATTAAAACTGGACCCACATAGCACTTCTGCATGTCTGAACATGTCAGCTGTCATGAGATTCATGAGGAAGACAGGCTGGAAAGGGCTAAGAAGGTGTATCCCTGCCATCTAACGGATCTACCTGAATATCTTTCCTTTGCATCACAGTCGTAACTCAACCATGTTACATCAGCACCACTCAGCAGTTGACCAGCCCACACCTGTCCTTAAGCCTGACAGCCAGTAATCACCGTGGAGAGCGGCTGTGACAGCGTGAAATGCAAAACAACCTGTAGCTCTGCCTTCACAGGCACACAAACACACTCGCACAGCGAAACAATCACGAACACTCCAATGCCCTCGCAGATGCATCTCTCGCTGTGACCTTTTCACTTTCACTTTGAATGAAGAGTACTTAAAGTATACGTGACAGGCATAAGAAATGAGACAAACGGGACACCAGAGTGGGGAAGGTGTGCAGGGCACGCAGAGGGGAGCTCGGAGAAGCAGACTCACAACTGTAGAAATCCCTCGTAATGCGGCTTTACTCTACTCTTTTAATCTTCTGAGCAGAAGCTTTCCACAGTGTAAAATTACCGTTGAACCTTTCAGCAGACCATTCTGAGCAGCTTACTGTGAAAAAACAAGACGGGGTTTCTTCGTGTTGCACTGAGGAGTTGCATCAGTTGTTCAGAGAACATGAATCACCCTGATGTGTATGGTTTGCATTGGGCTGCTTGTGTAGATACAGCAGGTTTCATCCGATGAAACCTGACAGTAAAAGTAAATAAAATAAAAGCACGAATGCTGCATGCCGAACCCCCCGCAGACCCTTACTGCGAGTAGATTAATGTTAGTATTTTCCCAGCGTGTTTCTTTTTGTACTGTATTGATCAGTCAGTGGTTTTTCTTAAAGGGCTTCTTCTCCCTGGGTGAGAGGGAACAGAGGCTGTAAACCTGTTAAGGATTAATTGCTGCTTGTCTCTGCAGAGGGCCTGGCTGTTGGAGTCGGATTTGGAGCCATTGGCAAGACGCCTTCTGCAACCTTTGAGAGTGCAAGGTGAGACCGATGACAAAACATCCCTCCTCTATAAGTCATTTATAACTTGTGTATTGATTTTTCTATCAATTTGGGTATTTGATATAAAAAAAAATGATGCAGTGGGGTATCTAGAGACAGAGTGATGCATCTACATGATTATTTATCTACATTTGCTGTGACTATGTGAAACAACATTGAAATTTTACTCTTTAGATATAAAATTGGGCATTTAGACATTTCATTTAGGTTCATTTTTTTAATGTTTAATTCACTGTGAGGTCTCGGTCTCTTCCCGGCTGTAACATGCTAGCTTGTGTGCTGTTGACATCTAGTGGTTGCTTCATGGTTCTGTCAGTAAAAATGGAAATCTTTCTTTAATCTTTATCTCATGTTTTCTGAATAGGTCAGAGATGTCAGATTCTGGTCTTTGGGGGCTTCTGTTAAGCACATTTATAGATATTTCCCTGCACTGATTGATCTGATTTAAACTTAATACATTACCTCAAAATAATGTCACAGTTTGCACATTGATCAGAGAAACACACGACCTGCAGGACAGTGGATCTTAAAGATCAGTTACTCCTGAATTACCCAGCAGTTTATGCAACAGAAGCATTAAATGAGCATTAAACCTGCTGGTTGTATTACTGCTGACAACTTCACAAATATAATATAGAAATGAAAACATTGCGGCTGTGGTGCATGTAGTAGAGCGGGTTATTTCCTAAACAGCAAGTTAGTGGTTCAAATCCCAGCTCTGGCGTCTACATGTTGAAGTGTCCTTGAGCAAGACACTGAACCCCCAGTTGCTCCCGGTGCTGCGTCACCGGTGTGTGAATGTGTGTGTTTGTGTGAGCGTATAGGTGAATGTGTGGAATAGTGTTAAAGCACTTTGAGTGCACTGATGTGTAGAAAAGCGCTATACAAGTACAAGACCATTTACCATTTATTATTAATCCCTATAAAGATCATTTTTGTTTCCCTCATGCCTTTAAAATGACTTGGATGTGCACATGATGATGACCATCCTGCTCACATTTTGACCTCCTGACAGCTGTAAACACAAGCCTCCAGCTAGCTAAAAGTCAGGAAGGTTTCCTCCACCTGTTGATTTCTCTTGTCAGTCTGCAGCTCAAAGCAGTAAATAATATACGAGGTGATGCCATAAAGATGTAATATTTAAAATAGGGTTTTACTTCAGAAAGAATACACAAAACTCTACAAAATTCAAGCTAACATTGTCAAGAAATAATGGTCTACAAGCAACTACGTAAGTTAGCATCTCTAGGTAGCATCTTATTAACTTAGCTCACATCTGCTTGTTGCTACAGTCAGAGAAAAATATGTATTTCTGATGAACTAGTACTTTAATTCTACTATCTATCTATCTATATGCCACAGCTGTTTCCCATTTTATGTGGGGTAGCCTAGACAGGACAAAACACCCTCGCGCACCCAACCCCCCCCACCCCCCCACCCCCGCCGCATCCTGAGAGGGACAACGCCCACCCAGGCACACCCCCGACCATCACCATCAATGTTGCTGCTCCCTTTAAAATTGCACAAAAGCATTAAAAACTATTTAAATCTTTTATTTTTCTTCTCTCCCTCTCCACAACGTTCTTCTGGTGTGTAGCCCTATATCGTGTATAATGTGTATACTATATACAT
>JBAMHV010000023.1:16920486-16944967 GCA_037177535.1 Pseudomugil gertrudae
TACAAACCCAACACGACCCACAACGCCTCTCTATCAATCCTATCATACGCCTTCTCCAAGTCCATAAACGCCCAAAATTCTACTTACTTAATTCTACTCCTATTATTATTAAATTAGCTGGTAGCACATAATAGATGTTTGTAGGCACATCTGTTTCTACAGAGGACAAATAGGATCATATATCATATTGTTTATATGTCTTAAATCCAGTGGCAGACATAGAGGAGAGGACTAATGCTGAAACAGTGGAATATTATTACAACATGATTTTATGTTTTTGTTTTTTAAAATCATTGTACTGTTTCACAGAGCCATGCTTATTAATGATATCATGTAGCACATGATATCATCAATAAGCATGTGTCACAAGTGTCAAAAACTCAAATTAATAATGAAAAATAAATAAATATTAAACATTGAAAGAGAAAAATACATTTATCATTTAAAAATATTTTAATATATTTATTCATCCTGTAAAGATTGACTTGACAGTTCTATGTAACAATGTATTTAGTTATGTATTTATACATTAGTAACAGTCTTTATTTTTAAAGATGATGTGTCGTGTTATGCTGACACCAAGTGGTTATATAGTAGTACTGCAGAGACATGGTGGTTGTTTAACTGGACATCAGTATGCCCTGAGTGTCCCCGTGTCTTTATCTCAGAAGAAATCCATCTCCAGTATAAACTACCAGTCTGAATCTCATTATGATCATAAGAGTTTAGTAAATGCATCAAATCATTAAAATGCTTTTATATACAGTGAAATCACTCTGCAGTTCAGTGAAGGATGTTTTTCTGAATTAAAGATTTGTTGAGTTAAAATGCAAAAGACATCTTTGCTCTATATGCTGTATGGAAGAAGAGATAAGGAACATTTCCAAAGCAGCATTATTCCACATGGAAAGTCATAAAAGTGTTGGTATGAAGCTGTAAACGCACACGTTTGGACAAGCTTACTAATGCACAGACAAAATACTTCCAAAGTAAAATAAACAGAACTAATACAGAGCCGTGTGGGAATTAAAAGTGTCAACTTGTTGCCCTCTTGAATTGACTCAAATGTAATCGTATAGAATACTAACAGGCTGGCTGTCATTCATCCTTTCTTTCATGCATTCATTTTCTATAACGTTTAACCCAATTCAGGCTCACTGGAGCCTTTCCCAGCAACGAACTGGTGAGGCAGGTACATCCTGTACAGGTCATCAGTCCATCAAAGGCTGGACCTTCCATCCTAGGCATAACTTAATAGATCTTTGTCAAACATGTTACATGGCAACTGTAATGTGTGTATTATGTACATGTGAAAAAAGCAGTGTGTTAAACACAAGAACACACTCATCTGTTTTTATTTTGTATTGCAAACATGACAAATACCTACAAAATGATTACATCAGCATCACAGTTGGGATTGTGTCTTACCTTCCTCTCAGATCAGAGAAGAAATCTGACCTTTGACTGTTAATTGTTTGTGTTTCATCAGAAATCTGGCCATCGGTATCGGCATCCAGAATTTCCCAGAAGGGTTGGCAGTGAGCCTGCCGCTGCGAGGTTCCGGAGTCTCAACATGGAAGGCCTTCTGGTAGGGGAACCTCCACACCAGTGTTGGGTTTAGCTAGCTGTGTCCTCTAACACATACTCTACTGTTAAACATCTAAGAATACAGAGGAATTAGTTAATAGCTACATCTGCAGATAGATAAACCTTTATGGAGCAATGACCGCCATGCTGGCTTTTGTCAGACGGTCATGGCAGTGCTTTTCCAAACGTTGGCTTTGGATGTGGATAAATCTGCGCTCTGATTGGTTCTCGTACTTTCAGATGCTGAATTAATCCCTACTTGTAGATTCCATTTGTTACTGTTTCAAATAGGAGGATAAAAGTTGTGAAACTTTGCGCCACAAACATGACGGTCAGCTCTCTCCCCCCTCAGGTACGGCCAGCTCAGCGGTATGGTCGAACCAATCTCTGGCTTGTTGGGTGCCTTCGCCGTCGTCCTGGCAGAACCTCTGCTGCCGTACGCATTGGCCTTCGCTGCTGGCGCGATGGTCTACGTGGTGGTGGATGACATCATACCGGAGGCTCAGATCAGGTGAGGTGAACAGAAGCTTCTGGTGACGCCCGCTGACGTATTTCCACTAATCGAATGCTTTGCTCCAACTCGTCGCCAGCGGAAACGGGAGGCTGGCATCCTGGACTTCCATCTTGGGCTTCGTCGTTATGATGTCGCTAGATGTGGGACTAGGCTGATGTTGCCATGGCGACGGGCATGCAAGCGACACTGACCTCAGAAAGAAGGGACCAAATGAAATGTTTTCCTCTGAACCAGTTTAACGAAAGCTACTTGAAGTCCTGTGAAAACGGCTGTTTTTAGACCGAGATGCTTGAACGCTCATCTCCTACATGCAGCGATGTTCTAAGAGCAGCTCAAACTTTCCTTTTGTCTCATCCAGAAATTAGTTTATGATTTAATAATTGTGTTTCAGATTGAAGAGCAGGGTTTTTTTAAGACTCATATTTGCGGTAAATGACTTAAAATAATTTTTTTGTTTGTTTTTGAAGGTGAAACGTTTCATTTTAATTATACTTATACTTTCTGTTCTTTCTGCTGTTTAAATGTACGTCTACTTTTCTTTGTATGCTTGTTGCTTCCAGCGATCAGTAACTAACGGGAGATGTTTCAACCTTCTTACTTCCACATTCAGTGCCTTCTTCTTCTCAGGGCGTGATTCATCTCCTGCCTGAATGCTCGTGTTTAACGATTAAACCCAGTCAAACCAGTTCATACTCAATCACAAGTGGTGTATAATTTGCATAATTAAAGTTATTATCAGTGTGTCTGCCCTATGTTCACTTTGCTTCTGGCACTTTTTGATCAGGTTTTGCCCTTTTTAAATCTCTTTTTACAAGTATGAACATGTTCCTTAAACACATGACTTGTGGGAAACAATGACTATGTTGTTGCCTGAAAACAGCTTAGTCATCATCAGCATCTCATGGGTATGTAAATGTGTATAAACATAAACTAGAATGATCATCTAAAATGGTTTTTATGGCACATGATACTAAGAAAAAAGGATTCATTAGACATGAATAAAACATGACTTATTCACACATTTAATCTGTTTGACTGAACATCAGTCTGAGCAAAAAGCACACAAAGAGACAGAAAGCATTCAAAGACAGACGTGTTGAAAAAGCTTTAACAGAGATAATAAAAAATGTCATAAAATAATATTCCTTATCTACACGACAGCAACAGGGACGTGTTTATATTGCAGGAAGTTGATGAGACTTGTTGGCATCTCCAGCTGCTCGATACAGTGGATCTTGTTGATCTTTTTGAGGTATCGTCGCACAGCAAGTCGGCACTGTGAAGTCAAGGCCATGGGATTTCCTGCAGACAAGAAGGGAAAAACTCTTAACATAAGAGATGAGCCACGTTTACATGTGCTGAACGCAGCGATGGCACAGAGGGATGCATTGTGGGACAAATATACCGACTACTTTGTATGACCACACGGTGCTACATTTACATTATATCCTGGTAAAACCCCAAATACAAAGTTATGTTGTGTAAAACGTAAGAAGAGAGCATAGAAAACATCAAATATTGAAAGTTGGATATTTTACAACTCATTAATAAACGCTGTTGAAGTTTAATGGCAGCAAGAAGTCGGAATAGTTGGGATGGAGGCGATAAAATGCTGCAAAAAATGTTAAGAGGAACAAGCTGTAGCTAACTAACTATCTTAACTAGTAACATGAGTAGGTATTACGTAGAGAGGCAGGGTCTCAGGGGGAAAGCTGGGGAGAGGTTTAGCACTGCAAAATCTACTAACTACTAACTTTGTGTAACAGTGTAAAAACATCTAGAGGTTATAATACAATGTGAGTCAGGGAATATGTGTGTCAGAGTTACAGCTGAAGATCAATACGGACATGATGCTCCACTGTAAATGACCTTGTGGGGTCAGGGAGACTATAGTCACTGTTCACCATGAAACCCATCAAAGCTCTATCATCCAAAGCTGCACTTGATCCAGAAAAATACCGTAGTCTTTGAAGCAAAGCTTATTTAAAATGGTCTGAGGCAAAGTGGACAACTGAAATGTGACATGATGGATGCCACACCCTCTGGAGTAAAGAGCCGGAGGACCATTTGTCTTATTACACCTGAATGAATATTTTTAGTACCTCTTTCTCGCAGAAGCAGCTCCACCGCCTCGTTCTGCTTCGTGGACTTCTCGATGATCAGTGTGGGGAGGTAGACGTTTGCTCCGAAGTCGATCAGCAGCTGGATGTACTCCACACCACAGCCATGCCTGAGGCACATCTCCAGGACAGTTTTAGGCTGCTTTACCTCGCTCAGCAGCTTTGCATCTGTGCAGTTGTAATCTGGATCTGCTCCGTAGAGGAGCAGCAATTTGAAACACTCCATGTGTCCGTAAACAGCAGCCAAGTACAGCGGCCCACTCGACACCCTGGCGCTGGAGGTCCACAGTAAGACTTTAGAGCGGGAGTTGACCTCGGCGCCATGTATGAGCAGCTGCCTCAGTATCTCCACGTCACCTTCTCGTGCTGCAGTGAGGACCGGTGAGCCATTGTTGGTTGAGCTCCCGTTGGGGTTGGCTCCGGCTCTGAGAAGGGTCAAAACACAGTCCAGGTATTTCCCACGCACAGCAGCGAACAGCGGCGTCTGGGCCTTTACGTCTACACAATCCACAAGTGCACCGTGTGCGAGCAGGACCTGCAGGCAGCTAAGGTGGCCTTTGGACACGGCAGCATGTAGAGGTGTGCCTGCAATGCCCCAGCCACCTCTGCAGTTGATGACTTTCTTGTAGATCTCTTGACAGAGCATCTTGTCCAGAAGTCTGTCATTGTTTTCCAACACTGCCAGTCTGAGCTGGCAAATCTCAAAACTGCTGTCTTCTTCTTCACAAGTCCTTAACTGGATCATAGAACCTGCTGGAAGAAGGTGGACACAACCCGACAGCATTTAATGTTTAATGTACATTTCTTCCAATGTAAGTAATGGGGTACAAATTCCAGTCAAACCAGTTTATCTGGAACTAAACCAGGAGATCTGAGATGGATCATGAGCTGGTTTTAAAAAAGAGCAGATCAACCTAACCTGCAATGCAAATAAACTTCAGACCTAATCTAATTGAAAATGCCTACAGTTTAATGTTTAATGACCTATTTCATCATAGACAACACAGATTAATAATATTTTATAACTCCGTATGCTTAATCCCAGTCTTCCGGACAGTTCGGCAAACAAATTATCAATAAATTGACTAATTACTGACCAACAAATTAATGTATAGGTGATAATGTCTTCCAACTTTACTTTCCTGTAGGAGGAATGATGATTAAATGCAACGTGTTTAATTTTATCTTGCTATACTCCATATATGCCGAACTATGTCAGTTAGTGTGCAGCAATTACCTATCACATCTCCTCACATCATCATCATCATACAACATATCGTCAGGTTTGGTGGCTAATAAGCGGATCATAACAATTACGAAATCGCTCCTACTGAGCTCAAAAGGTCCAAACGGCGAGACGTCTATTTACATGCACATTTCTAAATTTTGCGTCAAGTTAGAAAAGTTAATTTCCTTCTAAATTAGCTATTTATCCAAAATAACGCCATGTTCAAGTATGTTTTATTTATTTCTACAGTACCTTTGATGTGTCACCATCAGAGGCCGCTGCCTTCTTCTTCTTTGCTTTTTTCACTTCCTTGTTGTGTTTTTGTGACAGCGCCCCCTCGTGTCCTGTAGGAGAAACTGCAACCAAGTTTAATGCTTCTTCAAAATCTGAGCTGATTTTTACAGGTCAATAGTAAACTTTTATGTGTAAATGTGTATACACCCACTGGCCACCTTATCTGGTATAATTTTTTGGTTGGTTCTTAACACATAAAGCTAATCAATCAACCAATCATGTAGCAGCAATTCAGTGGGTTTAATAATACATGCTTAAAACACTTGACGATAACCAAAATAAGAATGATTTTAAACATCGTCACAGACTGTTTAGGGATGACAGAGACAACGAGAAGCCAGATAAGTACTAGTTCCAAACAAGGTATGCAGAATAGCATCTCTGGACACACCTCAACACATTAAAAATATTTATGTGTAGGTGTGTGTTTGTATACATTTCTATGTTGTGTATGAGTATGCAAAAAACCCAAATATGAATGTAGGCATATGTTTTTTCTGTAAATTAGGTTTTGTCTACTTCAGTTTAAACACCAGAGTGAGCTTTTGTTATATATAGGATTATTGGGAAAGGGTTTAATTGACTTTAGTAAGTGATTAAGTTTTTTAAAAATTTTATTTAATATAGTTTTTCTGAACCAGGTTATGTTATAACAGCAAAGGTATAGTAAAGTAAACTAGAAGGAATTTAGATAAGTATGTGATAAAAATGTGTCTTTAATAATTGAATTGAATATTTATTTATTTCAAACCTGCACATATGGTTTATACCATAACATTACAGGTACAAATGCATGGTTTAAAAAGGGGATAAATAAAGCAACAGATGGCAGACAGAAAGTCTGTGCTGGCTTTAGTCTCTGTTCAATAAAATGTCATTAACTGGCTGAATCTTCTGCAAAACTTGTAACATGAAGAGTAAAGAAGCACAATAGTTTCTATAGTAGCAGACTAATAATTCTAAGCTTAAGGTGCCTTATCACTGTCTTTAGCTTTATCTGTTTCCCAGGCAACCCAGATGGCATCTTCTCTTTTGAAAACGTTTGCATGTGCGTCAGAAGGCTTTTGTCTGGTCAGTGATGAGGTCTCTGTGTGACGGCTGGGACAACAGAATGTGGACACAATGCTCTAGAAAAATTTCTCAAGATGAAAAAGATAAAAAAGGAAACCCTGCGTCCTGATTATATTTGTCCATTTCACAATGGAAACTAAAAATTTGCTCCCAAATGTTACTGACACAATAACTATGATTTGTCCTGTGTGGTGTCCTGTCTGTTTCTCTTTGCACACCAGGGGTTTTACAACATGTTAATGAGCAGCCCTGGCCTCCTCTGTCCACTCTGCTTCTGTAGCTGTTGCTGAGAGACGCGGCAGAAGTCACCCAGACGCTCAAAGAAAGCAGCGAAGTGGCCTTTATAGATCCCAACATAACTCATGTGTGTCCACAGGGTGGGAGCAGGAGGCACAAGTAGAGGAAAGTGTGAACCAAAGTAAACAGCACTGGGATGAAGATGAAACAGTATGAGCATGATCTGGTGTCTCAGCGACACACTTGAAGTGTATGCTCCTCTGAGGAATATGACTTTTCTCTCTGTAAAAATGACAAGCGCATCACAAAACCAGGGATTACTCTGGATTCTTTGTGTGGTTTGGATCTCCGCAGGGACAGGTGAGAAAATGGCCTCCACTGATTTAGAAAATGTTTGTTTAGCATCACTCAGAGAAGTAAACGTTAAAAGAAACTACAGTATAGAAATGCAGGTACCATTATAAATGCAGTTGCTCATGTTCTTGGACTCTTCTCTAAAGGTGAATATGTTTGAAACTGACTAGATCAAAGTTTCTAACCTTTATCTTTGTGATGTTGAAGGCATCTTCAGACCTGGTCATTCAGCATGTGGGTGCAGTGATGTTTGCTTTATGCCTTCTTTCATTTTCAGAGCTTCAGTTTGATTTAAGTTCAGATTTATTTGGTTTAATCTTTTTAAAAGATGCACTCTGACAGGTGTTATCTGCCCCCATGTGCTTTGTAGTGTTTTGTCGCTGGTTCTCTTGTGGACACCCTCCATAGAGGTTAGCTGTACACATAATCCTAATGTACCTTTCCACTGAAACTTTTTAAACCAGTTCTAGTCCTCGAGGACCTTTGTCCTGAAAGGTTTAGATGCTTCCTACCTGGCTCAGGTTATGGAGTTATTAATAGACTTGGGTAGAACTGGACACTGAGCTAAGATCCATATAATTTGAATCAAGTGTGTTGGAGCAGAAAAACATCTAAAATCAAAGCCAATACTAAACATCTCTAGTTTTTTATATTAGTGCTACAGTTAGACTAAAGTGGACATTATAGGTATTTTTCAAACACATTTGAATATTAAATATATTTTATTTTTGCTGTTTACCAAGTTAATTTATTAAAGTTGTATAAAACACACTTATAAGAGGATTCACCATATTTAAATATCCCTATAATCTAAAATAATTCCTTCAAAGTCAAAGACATCTGAACTTAAAACAGCGGTATGTTTTAGGCTAAACTTTTTGCTTTTGCTTTGAGGATTCACTGACATACATTATGAGCATCACTGGAGCCATCGTTGCCCTGCGTCCTCATAAAGAGGAGAAACCACTCATCACAGACCCGGGTGCTAACATGACAGCTGCAGTTTGCTTTATACACCAAATTGCATATGAAAACACTGGCTGTTTGAATGCACATCAATCAGATGAAGCAAAGGGACCCAAGAGGAAGCATGAGGAAAAAAAATTGAGAAAATGACAGAGCAAGTGAGAAGACAAGACATTAGACGAGATTCAGAGATGAGACAGGATGCAACACAGATGCTGAGTCAGCGTTTTTTTAGGGGACACCAAAAATCTGCCAAAGTTCAGTTAGCTCAAATATTCCTTTATATTACAAGGTAACACACACATATAGTATTTAACTTCTTTCTTAAATGCTATGTAATAACTGATATGCTTATTATTTGTATATTTATTTGTTGTCATTGTGTAGGAATTTTAAAGAAAACAAGTAAGTAATATCATCCATTTTTGTGCAAGGTTTTCTTTTCACCACAAAGCAGTTGTTCTAGCTACTTTATAAGATATCAGTTGTTAGATATACTTTCTAAGTTTAGATAGAACACACTGTGAAAATATCCAATACCATTATTAGCCATAACAGTGCGTGGCATCTTCTGTTTGGTAAGTTTCATTGATTAGTTTCATAAATATTATACGGAAAATCATAACATTTTGTAAATCATTTAGTTAGGTGAAAGTTTTTTTTTTTATTCTGATGTTTCCAGCTTAAATGTCCTGCTAGAGTAGCAGGTGATGTTTCTGAGGAGCACCATCCCCTAACCGATCTTATCAGGAGAAATGTGAGAATGTGGCTGCACCATGTGTTGTAACCACCTCTCACAGATTCACCTGGATTGTGTTTTGGCCAGTATTCATTCTGTGCAGATTTCAAAGTGAACGAGCCAACGGGCAGAGGTATCAAGTTTCTGCATGTTTTCATTAATCTTCTTCTTCTGAGTTGAGAAATGACTCGTCCTACTTGTACGTGTCATTTTTACCTTCCAGAAGACATTCTCTGTCCCAAGGGAGGTAAGATCCACCTGACCAGCCTGCGTTGCTTTTGGAAGCCTGCCATAAAATCATCATGGTTTGAGGCACAGGACTCATGTAGAGAGGTTTGGGGAGGGGATCTGGCATCTGCTGAAAGCGAAGATGTGCTAAATTTCATCCATAACTCTTTTTCACAGTGAGTCCAATAAGAGGTTTCTGTCCACACTATTCAGTCTACGCTTTATTCAACACTGTTTTGCTTCTTTTTGAAACAAATAAACACACATATTTGTATTTTTGTTTAGAGAAGCTAGTGTTTGGGTATGGCTGCGTGGATTGGATGGAGAGAGATCAGCTCTCTACAAAGACAGTGCGAGTCAGGGAGTGTGCCCTCAGCTGGCTTTAAGCACCCTGGGAAGGCGGAGGAGGGCTCAGTGTGCTGGACAACACAGTTTCATCTGTGAAAAACAAATAACTGGTCAGTTTTAGCTTTTACTAAACACAGAACCTCATATGGAGAAGAGGGAAGCAATAATAAACAGCAAATAGAAAAGATCATCTATAATTGTGTGACTATCAACAATAAAAAGGTGTCATTTATTGTGCAATGGTCTAATTTTTGGTTTATTTGTCCTCATGCAGAGTCTTTACTATCTATAGATGAATACCTGACTGGATTGGTTTTCATGACTGGTGTCTACACTAAAACCCACATACATCCACTTCCTAGAGCACCCGATATTGGACAACGCACAGTGGAGGTTAGATCAATTTCAGGCAATTTCAGTGGTTGGATTGTTGCCTTCAGATTAATTATCTCTAATTAGGCACCATTATTCCTCAGTAAAATTATCAGAGGGTAAGATGTCATATGACAGGTCAATACCAGCTTGTCTTTTCCTGTCTGGACAGCAGACAGGTTTGTATTGTATCACTCTTAACTTGAGTAAAAAGATGTATGAAGAGATCTATTGGATCTATTACCTCAACATATATCTCACTCTCATTAGAAAAGAGGCAGGTCTCCCTCAAACTGGGAATTTTCCAAACCTTTCTGACACTGTTTTCCTTTGCTTTTTTCCTCTGAGTGCTTGAAGGTGGTGATCCCGCAGGTTCATCAGTCTCATCTCCTTCCTCATCTCAACCCCTTCAGCAACATTTCCAGCCTCCTCACCTTCCCTGACACTGCTTGATTCTACTGCTTGTACTGGCAACCATTCCTTATCTGCTACCAGAAGCACAATCTTCTTCACTTGAGTCTGGAAACTTCCCTTTTACCCATTATAGCTCTTTTTGAGCCCAGAAAACATATGAATATAAGAAAACCTCAAATTACTTTCTAAAAATATAAAGCAGCTGATTTATAGCCAAAGGATTACAGGATATGAATTATTTTCCAGAACAGATTGGTAGTAATGGATACATTCAAGTTGAAACATAGCTTGTGATGCATGATGTATTAAGTGGACAGATGATTATTCTGTATTTCCACCAAATATAAAGTCAAAACTTGGAAAATATTTACATCATATGTTACATTAGGTGTCACTTGGTGTAATTTTTTACTTTAACTCCAGTGGTATCTTTTTATAGGAGGTAAAAACCAAAAGGCCTGAAGTGCTTGGACTTTCTTCCAGTCTGTCGGCCATTTTGGTTTTACCTGCCAATTGGATATTTCTGCTTAAGATGATGCAATAGTGAGCTGCATGGTGGTGCAGTTGGATAGCTCTGTGGCCTCACAGCAAGGAGGTTGCTGGTTTGAGCCTCAACTGGGGCGGGGGTCCAACCAGTAACCTTTCTGTGTGGAGTTTGCATGTTCTCCCCGTGTTAGCGTGGGTTCTCCTTGTGTTAGCGTGGGTTCTCTCCAGGTACTCCGGCTTCCTCCTACAGTCCAAAGACATGCTCCTTGGGGCAGATTGGAGACTCTAAATTGCCCATAGGAGTGAATGTGTGTGTGCATGGTTGTTTGCCTATATGTGTTGGTCCTGTGATGGACTGGTGACCTGCCCAGCGTGCCTCTTGCCCAATGTCAGCTGGGATTGGCTCCAGCCCCCCAGTGACCCCGTTCAGGGAATAAGCGGTAGAAAATGGATGGATGGATGATGCAATAGTTTCCACTAGAGTGCACTATATGCAGAAGTGCCCAAAATTACAAGCATATATGGAAAAAAAACACTTAAGCGGCCGTACACTGTAGTGATCTCTATGCATGAAAGGGTTTTAAAAAAACTGTCTACGGTAGTGCCCAGTGATTAAACATGAAAAGAAGTGAAAAACTGACTGAAAAACTGATGTAAACGTTTAAATTATGAAAAGTTTGACTGGACTGGGTCTAATTTATTTCCATTTGATTCTCCTGTAATCCCCATAGATTATGATTTTCCCAGGCCTGTGGATCAGTCATGCAGGACAGGTGACATCAGTGGAACTGGTGGTCCAGCCCAGTCCTCTGTCCACTCCAGCTCGTGTGCAGATCCTTCGACCATACTGTAGCCCCAGCCATCACTTAGTACCTCCAGGTAGTGAGCAATTCTTACCACAGATGTTAGATGGAGGATGTACAGGTGGTAGTAATACCTTCTTTTCTTGCCAGGTTGTAGCTCTCTACTTAATCCCTTCAGCTTCTGCTCAGCTGTTCCACTGTGTAACACCACAGGGGGATGTAGCATGGGCCAATACTGGTGTCATCTACTGGAGGCCTGTGTGCCTAACACCAGTCCATGTAGCACCTATGAAAGTGCAGCTAGAGGTCGCCACTTTACTTCACCTCCTAGATATCCTGCAATTCCCCCTTTCTATCACTTGGTGGCAGACCTGCCCCTGGCGACAAATCCAAGCTCTGAACTGCAAACTTTGAGTGTGAGTGGATTTTTGTTGCGTATTTTGCTGCCACTATAGACCCTATGATGTAATCAGTTTATTTCAAAACTGTTTCTCAACAACAGCTTCTTCTACCAGAGGGGTCCATCAACGTGTACCCTGATGATATCTTAGGTTTACAACACACCTTTGACCCTGGAACATTTCTGCATTGCCTTAATAAGGATGCCTCTATAAACTCTCCATGGCGCCAAAGTTACCTGTCTTTCAGGGGGCCAGAGTGGGGAGGCTGGTGGGAGGGAGGCCTCACTTCAGTGCCTCAAGACAGCAATTGGGTAGATGGGGTGGTGTGCGATCTGAGAATCCTATATGTGGACACACTTCACAAAGAAATTGAGAATGAACACAGCTTTGACAACATTCACATGGAGACAACTACAAGTCCTGAAATGAAGCTCCAGGCTGCAGGCCCCCTTCTGAGATCTAAATTCCAACTTTGTATGATCCACCCTCTTCCAGATGAAAATAACCGGATTCATGTCCAAATCAATGTCCCATCTCTCATTGTTGTAAAGGCGCTTTTTGGAGAGAAAGCCAGAAGCTCATGGTCAGCCCCAGTACTCCGAACTGGAGTTCCTTTTTATCCATCCTGCCCTGAAGAGATGATTCATTTAGCACCGGACTGTAAGACACACTCCTACAACAGCTGGTTTTCCTTTGTGACTCTTGTGTTACCAACTTCTGGGGTTCAGACTCTGAGCATCAGTGTGATGGATGCAGACCACTTTCAGAGCGTGAGTGTGAAGGTGTATGGCTACGAGGCAGTAACAGGGCTTAATGTTGAACCACACAGATGCTTAAGGATTCTTACAAACACGTCACAGGTAAGTGTAAAGATTACCGGTAGTTATCTGCCAACATTCCTGGTCCATCATATCAGACCAACCAAACTTAAAATCTTATTACCATTTATAATTGAGTCTTTAATTATGAGCCTGAAGGTTTGTGAACACATTTTCATTCAATCAAACTTTATTTAAAAAACACTTTTCATACACAAGCAGCTCAAAATGCTTTACATTAAAAACCCATTAAAATACATACCCACGTACCCCCCAACCCAACCCATCTTTTGCAATGTGTCTGCCATGATTCTTGTCATCTTTAGCCAGTGCATCAGTGCAGAGTTTACCTCTAAGCTCAGTTTCAGACAAAAACAAACATTGTGATGGTGGTGAAGATTACAATAAGGTACATTCTCAAAAAAGACAAAGAAGCAGCACAATGAAAAGAAATAGTGGTGTTTGAGGATATTAAATGCATCAAAGCTTTTTTTTTCTTTTATGAGTCATATATCAGCCATAACGCTCAACACTGGCCACATGGTTTCCAGTGGTCCTACTCCCTCTGCTCCACCATGATGCATGTCCAGTAGGGCCCCAAAAATAGGCCAAATTAGGCATGATGTAGAAGGCAGATAAGTAAGACAATAAGCCAAAGCACATATCATTAAACCAAAAATGGCTTCATGACACTGAAGTTTGGGATTTTGACAGTTCAGTCATTCAGATTTGTTGTGGATGGAAATGTAATGTGCAGGAAAAAACTGGAAGCATCTCAGTGTTGAAACCTTTCTGGAGTAATGAGAGAAAATACCTGCAAGTTGATCAACGGGTACCAGAAACTATTTAAGCAGAAGGGCAGTCGGACATATAACATTAACATTTCACATAATGTTGCTTTTTCCTATTGATGTAAATGACCCAGCAAAATCGTTTTGTCTCATTCGTCCAATTTGGTCCTCTATTAGGATTCATGTGAACATACCCCACCAGGAATTAACATGGAACCCATATGGGCAAACGAGACGAGGCCACCATCGAACCTGCGGACAAACCCACTAGAAGCCCATATTGCAGCCTATTAGAGACCCACTGAAAGCCCATGTTGGGCCAAAATGGGTATCAGATAGCTCGCCCTGTTGGGCCCCAATTAGATCTAGTCTCTGTGCCCATGTGGGCAAATATATGGGGCCATCATGGGTCCTATGCAGCTCACCCAGTTGGGGCCCATGTGAACCCCACCAGGAATTAACATGGAACTCATATGGGCAAAAGAGACGGGGCCACCATGGAACCTGCGGACAAACCCACTTGGGACCCGTATATGAAGCCCAAATATAACCCTTATGGGCCCCGCATGGACATGCTGGCTGGGTATTTATGCAGAAATAAAGAGAATTTGCACAACTAAGTACCGGTTCTTTTAGTTACTTACAGTGAATCCAACTGTTTTCTTTATAGTCTATCTGGGAATGTATGAAACAGTTCATGCTTTCATCAAAGTGTATTTTCCATGTTTTGCCCTGTAGACATTTAAAGCCAAAGTAGAGAAAGGCTCTTCTGTTAAATTCACATGGGTGATTGACAACCTGGAGACTTTTGCTCATGAAGGGGAATCTTACAGTGTCATGTTCAAGCAACCTGCTGAGTATAAGCTCCAGGTAAGCTGTGGTGACTTTACATTCTTTATTTATCATCCTGTGCTTCTTAGGAAACTTAGTTTGACATTTGTCATGTAAGAAAAGAAATGTTAAACATTATTGGATGACTTTCACTGTAGGTGACTGCATCGAACCCAGTGAGCTCACAGAGTCAACACATCCTCCTGACTGCTGATGAAATGACACCACTGTCTCTGCCAGCGTTTCTGTTTGTCAAGGAGGTTGTAGCTGTAGATGCTACTACCCTCTTCACCGTAAGAGTCAAAGTGGATATCTCGCTACCACTGAGCTTTAGGTAAAAACACCAGCAAACTGTCTCTTATAAGTACATTTTTACTATAACATATTTAGATTTTTACAAAAGACTTCCACTTCAACTGAAGTTTTGTCTCTGGCTATAATACATTTCAATGTGTTGCTTGTCATCCAGGTGGGATTTTGGAGATGGCAGTGGTGATGTGATCCATACTAAATCTGCTCCATGTCAGACCATGGACGGACTTCTGGAGAGAAGAGAGAAACAGGTTTATGTTCAAGACTCAGTGAATCACACTTATTCCATTTCAGGTAAACACACTTATGCAAACAGATAAATATCCTGAATCCACATACTGACAGGAGACAATAGCATTGTAATATGTGTATTGTTAAATGAGGTTTATATACTGAAGAGTCAAAGTGGTTTTTGGATTGTGGGAAGAAGCTGAAGTACCCAGGAAGAACCCACATAGAAAGATCTCTGGTTTAAGCTGAGGCTGAGGCCAAAACCAGGAACCCTCTAAATTTGCAGAAGCAGTGAGAATCATCACACCTCCCAGACAAAATTTAATAGAGTTTATATATATATATATATATATATATACAGTCCCCTGTCAGAGAAAGCTTGAACTCCCACCTCTGACAGAACTTCTACCATGTCCTGAGTGAAGCAAGGAGAGTCCAAGTGGGTGGACTATGTTCCGTGCCTGTATTGCTGAGGTGACCAGCCGGAGCTGTGGTCATAAGGTCGTTGGTAACCATTGTGTTGTGTTAACGTCAGTTCTCTCTTGGTACTCTGGCTTCCTCCCACCATCCAAAACCATGTATTTTAGGTTGATTGACCATTCAAAACTATCCTTACGCAGGAATATGTGCGTGACAGGTTGCTCTTCTGGTTAGTTGTCTCTCTGTGTTGCCCTGGCAACCTGTCCAGTCTGTCCTCTGCCTCTCACCCAATGATTGCTGGGATAATCTCCAGCTACCCACAACCCTTCATTGGAATAAGCGGTATATTAATGGATGGAAAGATGGATTTTATGTCTTTAGAATGTTGATGTGACCTCTTCAGAGTTTCCTAGCTTTAGAAGGGAAAGTAAGCATGTTACATTTGGTTATACTGGGTTAAAATTCACTTGATTTGGTTAAACAAACTTTGCTAATAAGTTACATTATGATTATATATGCCATATTTACTGTTTATACTAGATATAGTAAAGTGTGCGTTCTCTCTGTCACTGCAGAGGACTATACAGTTTATATTAAAGTCTCCAATCAACATGGCAGCACAGAATCATCAGTGAAGATTGCCGTACGCCCTCCACTGGAAAGACTCATCATCACCTCATCCTCTCTAAAAATACACGTCAAGGACACCTTTCACCTGGAGGCATCTATTGAGCCCTCTAACTTTGCTGCGCTTTACACTTGGGATTTTGGAGATGGTTCCAAAGCTGTCCAAGGCATTCATGACAAAATCAGCCACATTTTTGGATCTCCAGGCATATATAACATTTCTGTATCTGCAAGCAACGGTGTGAATTTACTAAGAACGTCACTAGTGGTTGTGGTTATAGAGAAAATCTCTGGATTAGCTGTGACATACAGAGGACCAACTGAAGCAGGTACTCCGGCAGATTTCAGAGCTATGGTCGCCTCTGGCACCAGTCTCAGTTGGGATTTTGACTTTGGTGATGGATCTCTACAGCAAAATCTTACTGATGGTTCCATCTCCCACATCTACAGGTTTCCAGGGAGCTACAGAGTCGGTGTATTTGTTTCGAACTCATTAAGCCAAGCACATCAGTTTATAAGTGTTGACATTTACAGTTTAACTGTCAGTGGAGTTCTTCCAACAGAATGCATCATGAGTCAGGATGACGTGCAGTTTACTGCTCTGGTGAATGGAAACATTTCCAATCTCACTTTCCATTGGATGTTTGAACATTCACATCCGATTGTAGTAGTAGGATTATCTACAGTCACACACACTTTCCGAATACATGGGATTTTCCATGTTAACCTGACTGTGGTTAGTTCTGTTCGATCTGTATCATTTAGTAGAAGCATCTGTGTTGAAAGTCCAATAACTAGTGTTGTAGTGCAGTCATCACAAGAAGTAGCAGCAACTGGGGACGAAGTATGCCTCACAGTGTCAGTCTACCCTGAACAAGCAAGTTGTCAGTTTAGGTGGTTTATCAACTCCTTGGGTCAAAGTACCATGACAGAAATCTCTAGGAAGTGTTTTGTCTTCAGAAATGAAGGTCTTAAGGAGGGGTCTATAACTGCAACTAACAAAGTCAGCAACAAAACTGCCAAATTTCATATCACCATTCAAAAACCAGTGAGTAGGTTTTCTATCTTGCATGACAGTAAAAGTGATACATTGACGGTTAACACATCAGTATCATTTAGGATTACCAGCTGCACTGGCAGCAATGTATCTGTGGTGTGGGACTTTGGAGATGGGTCTGCTTTAGAGTGGAAGGAAAATGTGTCACATGTCTTTACTTTACCTGGTAAATACACTGTTACAGCTGTGGCATGTAACGCTGTAAGCCGAGAGTCTGCAAACGTTACAGTGGAGGTTTTACTTCCTGTTTCTGACCTTTCACTTCACACCCATCAGCCTTATGCTGTAGTGGGAGAGGAAGCTCTTATCACAGCAGTTAGCAGTGCTATTAGCACCAGTAACTACTACTGGACAATAGAAGGTGTGACCACAGCCAGACAAGGTACATATCAGTATAAAGCTAATTTTTCTAAACCCGGAGTATATCAAGTGAAAGTTACAGCCCTAAACATAGTCAGTAAAAAGGAAGTAGCCATTCAAATTGAGGTGTTTGAGAGAATCAAAGATCCTCGGATTAGCTCTCAAACCCTCATTAACCAGAAATATATACCAACTCAGGAAGAAATGCTGTTTTTTGCATCAGTCACCAAAGGCTCCAACATCACTTATAACTGGCTTGCTACACAGAGTGGAATGAGCAAAGAAATAAGAGGCATTGGTGAGCTTTTTCATGTGATGGCCAAAACTCCTGGCAAGGTGTCAGTTCAGCTTACAGCCTGTAATATCTTGGGCAAGGCTACCACCAATGTTTCTTATATGGCAGTAGAACGAGTAACACATGCACAAATAACAGCGCCATCAACCACTGTGGCACTGGGGAAGGCAGTCAATATATCGCTATCCATCGATGCAGGTTCAGACTTACAATATCTTTGGTATGTTGATACAGATATTTTACCCCGGATGACACGTGTTCCCTTTTTCATTTGCACTTTCACAAGGCCAGGTCTTAGTCTTGTCACTGTTTCAGTGCAAAATGTCCTTGGTCAGAGAAATGAGTCTAAACAGTTTTTGATCCAGGAAGAGGTCCAAGGGGTAGACTTTCTAATTGATGAAAAGAAGCCTCCATTTTTTTTCAATGCAAGCACAGCTCTGTCCTTTCAGGGAACCACCCAAAGTGGGAACTTTCTGCACTGGGACTGGGAAGTTAAAGATGCAAAAGAGAATAATTTAACCTCCACTGGTCCAGTTTTCATCTACATTTTTCCACATGCAGATGTCTTTCAGGTATATCTGAATGTTTCCAATGAGATAAGTTGGAAGATTGTTTCACACAGTGTCACTATCCAGGAAGCAATCCAGGGTCTCTGGCTAAACATCAGCAAGACCTCTGCCTGCACTGGAGAACAAGTTTCCTTTATTCCAACAATTTCCAAAGGAAATAATGTGAGCTTTGTAATAACATTCCAAAACAAAGACTGGGTCAAAAGCCAGAACCTTTCTGGAGGCCAGTACACCACAGCAATCCTTCCAGCTGGCAAACACCAAGTTACAATGAAAGCTATGAACCAGGTCAGTGGTGCTGAGACATCTTCTCACATTCTAGTAACGGAGAGTATCAAAGGTTTGCAGCTTGTAAACTGCTGTTCTGCCCCACTAGAGGCTCTGAAAAGAGTCCAGCTCAAGGCAGACGTTAAAAAAGGGTTTCAAGTCAACTACACATGGATATTTCACTCAGAAGAGTCTCAGTCCACGTGGCTTACAGGGCAAGAAGTTAGCTTTACTCCACCAAGGAGTGGTTTGTTGTCTGTTAGTGTGCAAGCTAGCAATGCAGTGTGCTCTCAGACTTTAAATGAAACTTTAGCAATCGAATGGCCTGTTAGAAAAGTCAAACTTGTCTGTCATGCACAGAGAATATTTGTGGCACATGCTGTCTGGTTTTCCACAACGGTAAACAAAGGAAGCAATGCCAGATACTTTTGGAATTTTGGAGATTCAACTGAAATATCGACAACAGACTCAATTGTTGTTAGTCATAGTTATAATTATTCAGGGAAATACAGCGTTATGGTCAAAGCTTTTAACAATGTCAGTCTGGTGTCCACACAACTTCAAGTGGAGGTGGAGGAGCTTCAGTGTTCCAATCCTCAGATCTCCCTGGTCCAGAAACAGCCTACAATCTTTAGATCAAGACTGAGTTTCTTTGAAGCAAGGGTGGATATAAATTGTTCGGCTTACAAGACGACATACCGGTGGGAGATCTTCAGGGAGTCGTGTTTTGCCAGTGGAAACAAAGTCAATCTCACAAGTCAAGAAGATGCAGCTTCACCCTTATTTTTGCTTCCAAAGCATACTCTTGATGTTGGATCCTATTGCCTTGTGTTCACCGCTTCATTTCAGGAAACTCCTGTACTTGCTCAAGAGAAGACTAACATCACTGTAGTCCATTCTCTGTTAGTTGCTGTCATTAAAGGAGGTTCCCACAGACTGTGGCCCAGTGTCAGTGATCTTGTCTTGGATGGATCTGAGTCTTACGACCCTGATGTTGAGTCTGGAGTTGAAGATACACTGCAGTATCATTGGACGTACTTAATTCTGGCAAGTCTTAATACCAAATTATATCTCTTATTTAAATAAAAAAAGCTAAAGAAACAGTTCTTTCAGTTTGAAAGGTAGGGAAGTAAGCCCTAACTCTAGTTTTATTGTCCTATACTTGCATTTACAGAATTCCACACAGTCTCCTTACATAAAAGAGACAACTGAAAGGATGAGCTGGATGATGACTGTAGCCAACAATCAGCTTCAAGCGGGCAAAGTCTATATTTTTACCCTCACTGTCCACAAGAATGGGAGGAAACCTGTCTCTGTCAATCAAACGGTGATAATTGGCATCTTCATACCCTCCTAACCCTCACCTTTAACCATTTAAACTGTGTAGAGCCGTATCAAGTTATGTTTTGTATCAGAATAAAGATGATATTTGTGTTTTGTGTTTTAGGTAATCGTGACTGCAGCTCCAGCACTTCCAGTAACAATAAAGTGCATATCCTGTTCTGTGTTTTCATCTGTTAACCACATAAGTAACACCAAACCTCTCGTGCTTGCTGGACAATGTGACCAGTGTGTTGACCAGGCTCTGGTAATTATGGTGATGCTAAAATGCTGAATAAGTTTGAAGCTTATCCCAAGAAGTAATTTGTAATTGGATAGTTATATTGTAGTTATATTAACAACAATAATAATGTAAGATTATATATTTATGAAACTGATGTATGTGTCTCTAAACAGTACAAATGGAGAGCAGAGGATCACAGTGGCCTGACCGTTGACCTCAGTGATGTGACCACCACCACAGGGACTCATTCTCATAATTTGGTGGTGCGATCAGGTGTTCTGCAGCCAGGCAGGAAGTATACATTTGTCCTTTATGTTTCTCAGCCTGCTAATGGACCCTGGGGCAGAGCTAGCTTGACGATACAGTCAAACAGTCCACCACATCAAGGCGTATGTGATCTCAGACCAGAATCAGATGTATATCTGTTGGAGACAACAGTCACCTACAACTGTTCAGGTAATGCCACAAGATTAGAAAAGTTGTAGTAAAACCCTGTTTAAATGACCATTTTTATTTTTTGTGCTTATATGCTGAATTTGACACCAATTAGTCATAGCATGACAACAGCAGCCAGTTGGGCAAACATTGAGCTGTTAAATGACAAAAAATCCTGACCTACTGAGGCCTAGCTGTGTGATTTAACTGTGTGTGAAGCCCTTTGAGACGACTTTGTTGTGATACTGGTCTATATAAATAAAATTGAATTGAATAGCTTACAGTAGATAACTGAAGCCATGCTGTGGCATCTGCCCACAAAGTAGACAGAAGCAGCTTCCATTAGGTGGTGACATCATATTCTAGTATGTCTCATACATGCTGACAAGAAGCACCTGAAAATATAGCATTTTCTAAAGTATTATCACACTATTCCTACAGTAGTCTTGGCAGTATTCTTTGTCATTATGAGTTTATTAAGTGGTGTAAGTTGTAATATAGTGATGTCATAATGCAAGTTTTTGTAGCAAAACATTGGCCAAAACAACTCGGCCTCTACTCAAGATCTTGCAACACACACAGACATCCTCTTACAACAAAATATTATTCATCTGGTCAGCTCCTAATATCATAAAACTTGTAACTTTTTTCCTGCTTCCATTGCGAAAACCTTAAGAACACTTGGAGCCTCACATATACCACTTACTGCAAAGTGCAACGGTAATTATACAGGCTAATAAGTGGTGTTTTTTTTTTTTTTGCTTTACCAGTTTATCTTTATGTTGTCATTGCTAATCAGTGGATAGTAAATTTCTGCTGCACCATGTCTGATTGCATCCAATAAACTTTGGCAGGATGGGAAGAAGATGAAAATTGGGCTTCTCAGCTGATCTATACCTTACAGGTGGCATCATGTCAGCCCATTAGCGCTGTGTGTCCTTTGCTCACTCTCTATAGGTGAATATAGACCTTATCCTACAATTATATTACAATCTTACAACATGTGATTACACTGAGAATTGAGCTTTTGATTTCTTATCAAATCAGACTTTTTAATGACGTAAAAAAAGAAAATCTTTTTTTCCTAGGGGAACTCGCTCAACTTTTAGCAGCTTGGTGCCAGTGGGAAATCCTGGGCATCAAAAAAACATGTCGATCATCATTGTTAGCGTGCTGGTGGAAGACCATCTAGGAGCAATTGTCACTGCTCTCAACAGGTAATAAAAACAGTAGATTTAAGCTTGTTCTAGTTTATTCTACAGTCATTTAGTAGATGCTTTATTAAGAGCAACTTACATGTTGGAAGTGATCAATTAACCATAACAAATAACCTCTTATGAGTGTGAGATATACACATACACAATGCAAACAAGGGTTTTTCATAAACATAAGGTTTATGTGGAATTTGGATTTTTATTTCAAACATGTACAAGTACCACAAGAAAAAAAAACAGAAAAAGAACAACAAAATTATAAATAAATAAATAATAGATACATTAATAGCAAGATTAAATAAAAACAGTAATTATATAAAACAATAATTAAATAAATAATAAATGAAATAATATTATAAAAAACAATTAGATAAATCCACGTTAAGTTCAGCTAACTGTATTTGACTTAAACCATATGCGTTTATTCTTATGGGCTTTAAAGGGATACCGAGTAACTTTTAACCCAGATGTGCCCAAGCTTGGTTCTTAAGATCTAACTTTCTGCAACTTTAGGTGAAACCCTTCTCCAACACAACTGAATGAAATATCTGAATTTCCTCTCCTGCATATCATCCAGCTCTGCAGGGTCCTGGTAACAAGCCATTCATTTGATATGAATTTTGAGAACTGAACTTGGGCACACCTGTTTTAATGCAAACATTAGTCTAATGAGAGTTATAATGGATGATTTCTGGGGTCAGATCACAGCGCTTCACAGGTGTTTGCGGGGGTGACCTCTTCAGAAACCCAGGCATTGTAACTTTGCATGAGAGGATCCATCTCTCATGGGATCATGTGACCAGAGAGCTTTGCTTTATGGCTCCTCCTCTTCAAACACAGCGGGCTACTTTTTCTTACACTTAAAACTAAAGTGTGTCATGGCTTACCAAAGTAAGAAAGCAAAAACAGAGTCTGAAGAGGCCAGAAAGATCTAGAGTCTGATTAAAGAACAATGTGGATGCAAAACCTACTCTCTGTTTGCCTCAGTATTATTAAACTGGTAAGTTTCTTCCTGTTCTGCAAACGTACCAAAATGTAATGCACTTTCTCACATCTTTCATCCAGCATTTAGTCAATACAACGGCAGTGTCTGATGAGCTGCAGAACACTGCAGTATACGTCAGTGTTTTTATTTAGCTTTTTAGTGGGAGCTAAATACAGTTAGTTGAAGCTAATTAGCTACAGACCAAAGCTAATGTGACTCCTAAAACATTTGGCACAATTTAGACTTATTTGCATGCAGTAAATGCCACCCATTCATTATCTGTACCACTTATTCCAATTTAAGGGTCACAGGATGCTAGCTCCCAGCAATCATTTGGCAAGAGGCCAGGTACACTATGGACAGGCAATCAGTCCATCACAGAGCCAACAGTAAATTCATTTTCTACAATTAATGTTAATATCAAATAATTAACAGAGCAGTTAGTAACTGGCATAGTTTAGTTTTATGGTTTTCATAAACTGCTCATAGGGGAGCAGTACAATTGTACATGCATAGTGACTTCTTAATTTTGCAACAGTTTTGTGTGGCTTATGGGAAGTTACAGATTTAGCGCCCCTAGTGGCCATCAGCTACAATGTTTTGCAATGTTTTATGAAGTTACACACATTCCTGATCCCTTCCTTCCTCAGAACATTGACAGTCATAAGTCCTGCAAGTGACAAAGAAGCCATTCAGTGGCTCAGAAACAAGAGTCAGACAGAACTGTGGGCTCTAATCCAACAGGGTAGCCCTCAGGAAATCATCCCTTATTCCATTGCGCTCACCAGCAAGCTCAATCAGGTAATGGATCTTTTGTTGTGTTTACTTCGGAGACCATTGCAAACAATCACTTTGATCTTGTTAACACTACACATCATGTTTCACCATCATTAACAGATGGAGTTTGAAGGGACTAGCCAGGAACTTGCAGATAAGAGGGAGATCTGGGACAATGTTACCAACACTCTCAGCTCTCTACCTGTGTCCACCTTGCAGGATGTTGACCAGCTCAGCTCAGCACTGAGACACACCATTGTAAATCTTTCTCCATTTGATTCTCATCTTTAACTAATCATATATTTATTGTGAGGATGAATCAGTTGCTCAACATTGGACAGTTATTCAAAATAAATCTACTATACTGGTTTTACTCTAGAATTAAAAATGTACATAAATACTTACCTGCCACTTTATCAGGTCCACCTTGCTGGTACCAGGTTGGACCACTTTTGCTTTCCGAACTGCTTTAATTCTTCATCACACAGCTTCTGCAAATCCATGATAATGATCTCTCTTTCACACAAAGGTGATCAAATTAGATATAGTGACTGTGGAGGGCATTAGAGTACAGTGAACGTATTGTTTTGTTCAAGAGTTACAGCTGATTTGAGCTTTCTGACATGGTGCATTATCCTGCTGAAGTATCCATTAGAAGATCAGAAATAAATGGACATGGTTATGATCAGTTGGGATTACTTGGTGATATAAGTCAGGATGGATCCATGCATTGTTATCAGTTTTACCATGATTTTCACTATATATA
>JBAMHV010000023.1:16945221-16966042 GCA_037177535.1 Pseudomugil gertrudae
ATGTTGCAGCTGAAATCAAAACTAATCAGGTCAGACAACATTTTTCCAATCTTCTGTTGTCTAATTTGGTGAGACTAAGTTCCTTGCTCTTAGTTGACAGAAGTGGCATTGGGTATGGTCTTCTGCAGCTGTAGCTCTATATCTATAAAGATTAGACGCATTGTGTGTTTAGAGATACCATTCTGCATATCTTGCTTGGCGTTCATGTTGCCTATCCATCATGTCCAACCAGTTTGCCCATTGTCCTTTGACGTCTGACATTAGCAAGACATTTTGATCCAGACATCTCCTGGTTGCTGGATATGTTCTCTTTTTCAAAGTCACTTAAATCCCTCTTCTTCCTCATTGATGTGTGTGTCAAAATATAATGTTTGTAGTATACCTTTTCTTTTGTACTCCAGGCTGTTTCTCATGACCTGCTAAGTGAGCACTGTCAGAAAGGACTTCTGGAGTTTGTTGGGAAAATAATCCATGTGATGAAGCAAAACATTAGTCCTACTGATTCACCAACTGTTGACACGGGAAATGACATCCTCAGCATTATAGGTACCGTCCAGCTCACATCTGTTATATGAAAATAACACATAACAATATGTGTGGACTTTACTTGCTGTTCTTTGTTTCACCAGGTAGCACCCTGGCTGCTATATCTGGGTCAGGTAATGGTTCTAGCGCTCACCCAGTTTACAGAGGCACCCTGCAGGCAGCATCAAGAATGACCCTATCAGCATTAAGTCATGCTGGAGACCTGATGCGTATTTTGATGCATTCACAGGTCCACAGTGAAGCACCTCTTTTGCTCTCCACAAAGTATATCAGGACAATTGGCTTCTTTGGAAATCCAGATGACCTCCTCTGTACTGACCAATCAAAGCAGTCATCATCAGATATGGGATTTAATAGTTCTTATCCTTGCCAGTTCCTTATTCCCACCTCCCTCAGTACACACCTGAAGAGTCAAAGGTCAGAGGTGGTACAGGTGTTGCTTGGTATAGATGGAGCATTGGATTCTAACCCTTTGCAAATGGCTGCCAATCGGACTATTTCCACCTCTGTGGTAGCCATGCAGCTCACAACTCCTCAAGGTCATCACATACCCATCCAGAACCTGACTCCTGAGCAAGCCATAAGAGTCATCCTCCCTAATAAGTACCCTACAGCACCAGTTGGTGAAAGTGGAAATGAAGATGGGAGTGGGACATGTCTTACTGTAACACTCCCCAATAATGGACAGCTTAACTTTGCAGTGAGAGCTCTGGATGACCTGGATGAAAATGCAGGCTTATACATCTCCTTCAACTTCAGTCTGGCTCCAGGTAAAGTGGGTTGCCATGCAGAATGACATATGGCTAGAGAAATGTTATCACATAGCTCTGCAGCTACCCTCAGCTGCTAGCACCATGCTTCACTTCTCACAAAACTCAGTCTCACCATTATTCTCAGCCCGTTTCTAACAGTAGGCCTACTTAGCTTTAATGTAGGGTTGCCAACCGTCCCTTGAGAAACAGAATTTCCTGTATGTAGAATCAAAAGTATCCTTACCGTAGGTCCCGTATTACCGTGAGAATAAAAAATAGTCTGTAAAATGTGAATGGGATGAACGCTTTGTATGAAAACTTATGATAAACTGATTCTCAGGCCTCGCCACTGAGGTGTCCCTCGTTTATTTTTCAGGGAGTTGTCAACCCTACTTTAATGGATTTTAAAAATATACCCCTTTTTTCTTGCAGTCCTGGGAGAGGGAATAAACTCTACAAGAACTCAGTTCTTGCCAAAAAAATGTCTCAGTTTTAACAAACCATTAACTTGTGAGGTTAAAAGCTGTTAGCAAAATATTGTTTTTGTTTTTACAGTAGCATTAGCCCTGAAGGTGGTACCTTGCTCATTAGCTTATGAATTACCTGAATTTGTTGATTAAAATAACATTTCTGTCTTTCATTGTTAATAGTATACTGTTAATAGTATACTGGCTTTAATGCTTTTTTTTGTTTTACTTAAAACAAGCAGAGGTGTGATTGTGAACAGCTAGTTCAGCAGCTAAATGCTAGTTGTTTCCATATGCTTTTTAGCATAGGAATTAGCCTAACAGCTATAAAAAGGGTTTTGTGGCTTCCATTCTGACCAGAAAAGATCCTATTAAAAAATAAGGAATATGTATATGTATATGTAGAATTGAGTGCCCATGAACTAAAGAGCTTTGTAAAGTAATGTACTATTTGCTTCCACATGCCAACAAATTCACTGCAAAAACACATACTGCAATGGAGCCAAAAAGAGATAGGACATGATAGTTTTCTTCTATTTCCCCAGTGCTTGATAACCTAAAGCAGCCAATCACAGAGAGGTATATGAAGGGGAAAAATATGTTCAGTTTTACATAGTCTTTATTGTTAATCATTGAAATGAATCTCTGTATTTAAATCTGACATGAAAACAGTTTAGAAATAATTTAGCATGTTTCAGTGAATTCAGCCCTGATTTGGGTTATTGTATCACATGATAATTGGCTTTTAGGCATGACTGAAGTGAAAGCATGCTATTTTTGCAATTCAAATTGTCAAAAGTCTTTTCCTAAACACCAAATATGAGTCATGCAGCACCTGGATAATAATTAATTACCTTTACTGTATAGCTTGAGTTACTACATCAATTATAGATGAAAAAGTCATTTTCAAACTGCATCACACATCTCCAGGAGCTACTCCAGTGAGTCTGGGGCATGTCAAAACACAAGTGACTAATGCATCCCTGGATTCCCTTGTGAAAGAGTGGGCTCTCACTCTCTCAGCTCCGACCACGTTCTCTGAGAAAACCATCTTTCTGTCTCCGCTGTAAGTCACACAACATTTGTTTTATCTACTTGCTGATTGCTGACTTTCATGAGGAAAGATGTGAATGATTTTTTTTACAGTTTGAAAGGAAGAGATAAGTCGCTCTCTGTCAACCTGACCTCTTCTCTGTTTGACGGCGGTCCCATCATCACATCAGTGTGTGTGTTCAGCTCCCTGTGCCAGTATTACAATGTGAAAGAGAGCTGTTGGAGCAGTGAGGGTCTTCGCTCACTGGAGGGCAGTACACTGCGCACAGCACATTGTCTCACCCAGCATCTCACCATGTTTGGGGCCAGTTTGTTTGTTCATCCTGGAGCTGTTGTTCTGCTCCCACCGGTATGTGAGCATGCAACTTTATTAAAGATTTGGATATGAAGATAGGTCATCATGCTCATCTCTTTGCATGCATTGTGTTTGCAGTCAGAAGGGCTCGTACGGAACATGGTGGCAGGTGTTATCTGTTCCATCCTGGTTCTGCTTCATCTGCTAGTGGGGCTCATTGCACACAAACTGGACCACTTAGATCGCATTAGACTGAGCCAAGTCCCACTGTGCGGCCGACCAGGACTGTTCCACTACAGAGTGCTGGTGAAGACTGGCTGGTGGCCAGGGGCAGGTCAGACAATGACAACTTATAGTAGAAATTACCAAAAGGTCATTAATTATGGAAATGATTTATAGTATGATATATCCAATCAGGAACTACAGCACATGTTGGCATCTGTTTGAATGGCATGAACAAGAGTGGCTCTCGCCATCTAAAGAGGGACGGAGCTTTTCAGCGGGGCAGCCTGGACCAGTTTCAGGTGGAGACAGATGAAAATCTGGGAGAAATTTGGAAAATTCGCATCTGGCATGATAACACAGGTATTTGTTTGCTGCAAAATGACGAAAAGGATGGAAAAGTGAGAATATAAACATATGCAAAAAAATATTAAATTAGGTTAAAAGTTGTTTATAGGGCTTTATAATTAATAAAGGAATTGCAACATTACCATTGAATGCTACAATAAGCAAACTCATTGTCAGCTTTATGAAGTACATCACATGGCAGCAGATCAGTACATTGAGTTATGTAGACATGGTAAAGATGACTAAGCTCAAACTGAGAATGAGAAAGAGGATTTAAGTGGTTTTGGATCGTTCATTGTTGTTGGTGGTGGTTGGTTGTTGAGAGGCTGGTCTGGGTATTTCAGAAATTCTTGGTCTCATCAGACATTAAGAGGCAAACTGATTCAAAGCAAGATATACAGAACAGCATCTCTGAACACACAACATATCCATCCTTTGAGCAGCAGAAGACCAAACCAGGTGCCACTCCTGTCAACAAACAACAGAAAGCTGAGGCTACATTTCACAGACACCAAAACAGGACAATGTAAGACTAAAGAACGTTACCTGGTCTGAGAAGGCTCCATTTCAGCTTTAGCCCTATCTTTCAGGGGACTGCGCTGGTGGTGTAATGATGTGGGTATATATATATATTACAGTCATCAGTCTCAGTCCAAAAGAGCAACTTTAGGATGTGGTGCAACTGGAGATTCACATCATAGATGTGCCGATACAAATCTGCCACCGAGAGTAGCTGTGAGTGGAACAGGCAGTCCAAACCATACTACAATGGTGTACATATACATTTACAAATTAACTTTATTTCTTTATCTGTGCTTGCTAATTAATTTGCATTTATTTCTTTCACAATGATTTTGCAAAACTGATTTTGCACATGTTAGTATTACAATATATTGAAAATATATTATTGCAGTACATACTGCAGTCTTAATATATATACCCTATATTGTTGAAGACTATTTATTTTTTAATATTTTACATGGAAATATGTTTAAACATTGCCACTGGAATAAACAAGTGTAGTTTGAATAATAGGTTTTTAATATAAAGACAATACATTATAATAAAAGGCAGTACAAATACATAATCTATGTTCAGTTGTGATCAAAGATATTTTCTTACTTAACACACTAATCTGAGTGCTGTTTGTTAAAACACAGGTTTGGACCCATCATGGTACGTTCAGCATGTGGTGGTGTGGGACTCTCAGACAGACCGCATGTTCTTCTTCCTGCTGGAAGACTGGCTTTCTGTGGAGAATCAGAGAAACAGCACAGTGGAGAAGGAAGTCTTAGCTTCATGTAAGCTAAAACTGATTATCATTGGCTTGTAAGACCCAAAACATCTCATTTCATCATATAGCTTTGCATTTAAAATGTTCTTTTTTTTCCTTTACGTTTGGTTGATTGATTAGAACGGATGTCAAAGAAGGTCTACATGATGAAATGTCTTTGCAAAGGTCTTTTTATTTTTCATTCAATGATCCAGGCCTTTCTAAAATCCTTCTAGTGGACATGCACATGAGTTTCCTTTTTCTGAACTTTATTTCAGAGGTTCTCTGGATGTTTGTTGCGGGTTGCAAAGACACAATTAGTCCAGGTTTAGATGTGGGAAATGTCTGGTTTAATGACTAAACTGAAATAGATGGAAAACTGGACAAAGTCCAAAGAAAACTTTATAACCATGTGGGACTCTTTCTGAAGTATGGCTCCTTAAAAGGAAAGACATTAAGGGTGGCTCTGAAGTGAACCCAGAAAGGCAACCGAGCCAGGATATGAACCCTCCTTGTTGGTCTCAAACACCTTTCAGCCTTTTCATCCTGCATAGGTCCAGAGGAGCTGACTCAGTTTCGACGAGTCTTCGCCTCCCAGGTGGTATTTGGGATGATGGAGCGCCACTTGTGGCTGTCACTGTGGGAGCGGCCCACCCACAGCTCTTTCACCAGAGGTCAGAGGGTTACCTGCAGTATTCTTATGCTGCATCTCTACCTGGCACTGGGAGCTTTGTGGTACGGAGCCGTTGGTGCTGAAGGTCAGAGGTGAGAATGTTTGAATTTTAAAGTATTATTAAAAAGGTTTTGTTTTAGTTTTTTAATAGTCAGAGCAGGAATCAAAATGAAAGATTGTCCAGATAGAAACTATCTAACAGGATAATACTGATTCATGTCCATTTTACACAAGAGGACCTGTGTCTGCACATCTGCTGGTTGATATGGAGACGGTTGCTGTGGGGGTAGTCGTTGCCTTACTGGTCTTTCCTCTCCAGTGTTTCCTCTGTTTCTTGTTTACAAAACATTTTAGTCAGGTAAATCAACCTAACTTTATTGACATTTTTTTTTAATTTCCTACCCGACTTCTTGACCTGAATCTGTTCGATGAAACCCAGGTTTCTTTGGACATGTCAGTCCCTCCTTCTCCAGATTGTCACTCTGTGGAGATGGATGTCTGTCTTGACCAATCAGAAATGTCCGGCCACTCCTTCTTATCTATGCAAGATTCTTCTGACTTGGTTCAAGACAGTCCAACATCTGTGAGCGCACCTAAACATACCAACACCTTTTTCTGCTCGTCCTATTTATTGAAATTGGCTTCCAAATGTTCTTTTTTTCTGACTGTCTCTAGTTGCTAGAGAGCAAGGCATTAAACTCCAGTATTCTGGACTTCTGGACTGCCTCTGGTTTGGTTCCCCAGAGAGATGAGAAGCAACATGAGGTGGGCGAGGCAGCATCCCCTTCACAAGGCCCGACACGCCAGCTGAGGCGGAAAAAGGGCCTGATGCAGCTCAACCTGGCTTCCCCAGCATCCCCCATCTGCCCTGCTGCTCTGCTTTCTGTGCCTTGCTCACATTCCCTTCCTCAGGACTGTTCCTGTTTTTACAACTCTGCTGAGTCAGACCAGAAGTCTTCCCACAAAAACACCAAACCAGTACAAGTCCATAGCCACATCACAACCTGTCTAAATCTATCTGGTGAGTAAATTAAACACACTAAATAGTAATCATGGTTGATTTATTGTTTGTGTTTTTAAAAATAATTTTTAACTAATTTAAAACCAAATATACAATATTTTTAATGTCTTAGCACCATCTGCTGTTTCACAAGCAGGAGAAAAAAATGCTAGCTCCAGTTTGCACATGTATGGAAGCTGAGAAGTGCCATGTTTAAAAAACGTATTTGCTTAATTGCATTTTCTTTTAAAAAGTGCGAAATGAGAAAATTTGTACTTATTATTATTATTTAAATACTGGCAATATTTAGCAATTAAATAGGAAAATTGTATGAATGAGTTTTGGCTTCTGCTGTAACTGGTTCCAGTTATTAGAGGCTAAGTATGGATTGCCTTTGGGCTGTATGAGGTTTAATCAAAGAAATTAAACCAATGCATTATTCTTCAAAATGATATGATGGCAACATTTAATGGAGATGGCAATGATGGGTGTTGAAGGGAGAACTTGTAACAAAGTGGATGGAAGGAAATTAGATGACATCCAAGATCTGGAGAAGAATTTTAGAAGCATTTATGTCACCATAATCATATATATTGGTAGGGCTGGCATTTTAATAATTAGTTAGTTAACTCTTTATCTCAAGAAAGCTAAATTACTTTTGTATTTCAGATATCATCAATTATTTTTAAATGATCTTGTAGTTTTGATGTACAGTACAGTTGCTGTCAAAATTATTAGTGAAATAATGGAAGCTTAACTGTAATCTAGAAAGAAGAAACTGTAATCAACAGACAGCTAACAACAAGTTAGTTAGCTAAATTAGTTAAATCAAAGGTCTAAATAAACAAGATGAAGAAAACAGAGCTACATCTGTATGTTTTGGGACATTTTCCCATTTAGGGAATGTGTCCCCAAACATAACAGGACAACAAAACCTTCAACCAAACCCAGAGACCATGATCACATGACACATTATCGTGTGAACAAAACTTCATGATCTTAAGATATTGTCATTAAAACTAAATGATTGCAGGCTTGGCCAGTCTCTGCCTCTATACATGTGTTACATGTACAAACTGGCTTGTTTGGGATGTTTAAAACAATGGTTAAGTCGTTTCTGAATTGATATCCTTTTGCTTTTCAAATGTATAATTTTGTTTTGGTGCTAGACGGGGATCTGCTAATGTCTACATCACCAGCAGAGGCAGTCAACAGCTCTGACAGCGGCCATGACTCCCCAAGAACCATCTCGTCATTTTCAGCCACGTAAGGGATAAACACGCAAATATATTGTTATAATTAATTATTATTCACTTTATGGAAAGTATTTATTCATTCACCGTCCTGTTCAAGCCCCTCTTGGAGCAGCTGGTCAGATGATCAGAATAAGGAGGACTCTCCATTTGGAGCAGAGCTGATCAATCCAGACCCGGAGATCAGCTTGTCCCTGGATGAGCCAGGATTGTATAAATACTCCTCTGAGTGGTCGGTGGACTCAGTGGCAAGCACTTTTCTGCCAGGCTCTTCTCACGGCTCCACACGCTCTTCCTTCACCACACGTTTAGGTAAGAGGACAGATTTATGCCCGCGGGAGGCCAAAAGGTGCTGTTGTCAGATCCGTTGCCTCACAAGATAAAACTAGGACATTTCTCTGGGTAGTCCGCATGATCTCTGTGTATGAGTCAGGTTAATTGGTCATTTGAAATTGGATGTAGGTGTGAGTGTTTGCATGCTGAAGGAACCGAGGATTTATCCAGGGTGTGCCATGCCTCTCACCTTATGTCAGTTGGGATCAGCTCTGAGGCTTTGCAACCCTGACCAGTGTGAAGCAGATATATAACATGAATGGATGGATGGGTGCCTCAAGCCCTGTCATGAGAAACTAAGAACAACTTCACAGACCAAACCTGACATGCACAACAATGGCTAGAAAAAATAAATCAGCCTGAATCAAGTGTTTTGGCCTTCAGTGTGACAATGATCCAAAGCTTACTGTACATTGATACAACCACAGCAAACTGCTTCACTATGAGAAAATGGCAGCTCTAAATCCTACTTAAACACCACAGCATGAACTGAAGTATACTGTAGGAAGAAAAAGACTAAGCCATCTGACTGATCGGTATCATTTTTACAAGGAATAGTGGAACACAGTCAACATGTACCACTCTAAAAGCAGTTCATTAAAAATCTGCTTCTGTGTTTGGTGGGTGTAGGTGTCTGTAAGAGAGGGGGACCACAGATGAGTAGGAAAGATAGCGGTGGGTAAAAGGTTTTTTTTTATAGGAATAGGGGGAGGTTTAGCAGAAGAGGGGTAGGATGTTTGGGTGTAGGGGGTGTGTATGTCAGGATGGGATGAGAGTGGGTTGGCAAGTTGGTGGGGAGGGACTGTGGTGCATCCTCGGTGGGCATGGAGGTGCGAGACCAGGGCCTCTCTCCCTCTGCAGTTGCCATGTGGGGTGGGTCGGTGCCTTCTTGGGTGGGTGGCGGCTCCCCTGGTGGAGTTAGCTGTGGCCATTTGTTACATGTGGGTGGCTGTATGTGTGTGTGTGTAGGGGGGTGGGGGGGAGACTCTGTTTATGTGGATGGGTGAGTGTGTGTATAGAAATGTATGTGAGGGAACTGATGGGTGATGATTTATGTGTGTATGGGTGGGTTTGTGGGGGAGTGCTCTAAATCCTGTGTGGGGATGGTTGGGTATGTGTGTGTGTGGAGAGAGTGGTGGTAGGATGTGTGTTGACATTTGGGTATATGTGTGTGTTAGTGTGTGTGGGTGTGGGTGGAGGGATGATCCCCTGGGTGTGTACCTGGGTGTGAGCTGGCCTCCGCGGGGTGGTGGTCTGGGGGATCTGGCCCCTCAAAGTGGGATATGTGTAAGTCAGGGGTTCTGTGAGAAATAAAAACACGTCTTTTTGTAGTGTAATTAATATTTCAATAAAATATAAATGGAAGCTTTTGACCTAAAAATCCTATTTAGCATTCAGATCACCTCTGCACCAGAATTTTGAACACATTCAGTCTCATGCTAATAAGATTACCTGTAAAGCACCGGTCAGTGGGAAACTTAAACATGACTGAGGACAGATGGAACTCTTTGTTCTGAATCTTCTCCGTACAACTCTTTGAAAACTGCCTGAGGACTTTTTTCTCCTTGTTTTTTAGGTTTTATACTGGACTGTGTGATACATTTATAAGTACTGTAGTAGGGTATTTTTCATTCTTTTCAACAGAAGCTTCTATAGTTATCCAGATAAATGTTGCTCCATTCTTCCTCTGCAGGTGTTGCTCGAAGTCATCCCAGCTGGCGGCTTCCTCCCTGGACGCTGTGCGTGATCTACCCGCTGCTGGCTGCTCTGATCGGGGCTTGCCTTGCAGTGGTGGGGCTCTATGGAAGCTTCTTCTCCCGAACAGTGGTACTCATGTGGCTGATATCTGCTCTCTCTGCCTTTTTTACCTCTGCTGTGTTGCTGGAGCCTCTCAAGGTAAATTCAGACAATAATCTCCGATTTTCACCTTCAAACTCCATTTCATGTTTATTTTATTTGAACAGGTGTGTGTGCAGGCTCTGATCTGCACTGTACTGTGGAGGCCGGTGGATCCGGAGGTAGAGGAGCAGCTGGCTCAGGAAGCCTTCGTGGTCAAGGCATGTGGAGAACCCAATGGGAAAGTTCGACCACTGTGTGGCTATGGGCTACTCCAGGCGAAAGAGGAGGCCCGCAAAGTCAGAGCTCTGAGGTCACTCATGAGGGTATGAATCAGAATCAGTCAGAAGTCAGAAGAATCAAAATGTGATATTGGAAAATATTTGTATTGGTTTTTTACATCTTTTTTTAAACGCCCCCTCTTAAACAACATGCACATATTATATATGAAACTCTTCCTGTCACGGTACGGAACTCAGAAGTAGGGTGAGGACCCAAACGCAGGCAGGAATAGGCAGGAGGCAGCAGGAATCCAAAAGAAAATCATTTATTTTAATCCAGAACTACTGTAGGACCACCAGAACTACACCAAAGCAATTTAACGCAATGAACCCGCAAAGAAAACTGAAAACCCAAGGACTTACTACATGAACTAAACAAGAACCAGGTGAACAAAATCAAAATTAAACACAGGTGAAACTAATTAACAAAACATGAAGCTTAACTAAAGACAGAAACACAGGAAACCCAAAAAAACACCACCCCAAGTGTCCAAATCATGACACAACTCAAAATGACCAAATAGAACATCTCACATGTATTGTTTTCCAGTTATGTTTGTTTTGTTTGGCACAACTCCAATAAATCCTGTTTTTTTTTTAATCAAATCAAAATATATCATTACCGCTTGATATTGTTATCGGATAATAAGAGTTGGAGAAAATCCATATATAGGATATCAAACATGGTAAGTATGTGATTCTTCTTCTATTTCTCCAGCACTGTGTGTCCCAGCTGTTCTTTCTGCTGCTGGTGCTGATGGTGAACTATCAGGACAGGATGGAGCAGAGGCAGGGCAGGCTGCTGCACTCAACCATCAGACGCCGGCTTCACACGGCACCCTTGGGGTCCCCTAACCTCACCTCACTCAGAGGGTAAGGGCAACGCTTGCCTTTCTGCTGTCAAAACAAGCACAACTCTGCATGAGAGCTACGGCCCCACAGAGCCAAATGTGACACGAGCACCTGAAGCAAAGAACGCTGTCTGTTCTCACAGAAATACGTAAATGACATATTTCCCCTGAGCTGCTCTCATTGAGATCAACATGACATGTCTTCTCCAGTCCTGATGTAGATTCTACTACAATATTAAAACCTAAATGAGGTATGAAGAAAAAACACCACCATCACTGTAGTCACAATGATCTTCAGCAACCTTGTAATGAACTGATATTTGAACAATAGTAATGCAACAGTTTATCTTCTGACTACTTCTTAAAACTCGTCATGAACAATTAAAAGACATTATGATTCATAATAGTGTTCAAATCATCACTAATGGATTGTATTAAATCTTCACTTTAATTCAGTAAGGAGACAGAGGAGGAAGACTTCTATGTAACAAGAAAAAAACCTCCACCAGACTCAGGAAGGGTGGTCATCTGCATGTTGTTACACTTTAGACACCCAAATAATCCATCTTAACTAGAGAAAATTTGTTATTTTCATGTTTAATGTTAAAGTTTTTTCTTAGATTTGCACTAAATGAAACAAGTCCATGTTAGATTGATGACGCTGAATGGTTTGCACTTAGTGTTTGTAGCAGCTTTCTACACAAAGTTCATGCTCTCCAGAACTCTGTTGCAAAATGCATGTCCGGTGCACTTCCTGGGACACAGAGGACCACACTGGCAGGGCTGGATGTGTTGTACATTATGGAGCTCTAATGTTTTATAGCTTGCATATGAAAACAGATTTTGAGTATCTAAATGTGTACATGGGTGCAGTTCTGTTGAACGAATGTTACTGAATCAATTTTTTAATGCACTGATTCTCCAGACGACTGTTACAGAGACAATGTATTAAATCAAAACTGAGGAAAACATACACGCCATCACACAAGTAGACAGCTACAGAAATGTTCCAACTTTAGTAGTAAGACTCAATTTAGCCAAAATATGACTGACTGTTCTGCTCTGAGACTAATAATATGCAGTTCAAAATCTCATACTTTTCTCTCATTATACAGCTGGTCAGATACGGAGCAGTGGATCACTCACACCTTGGTGCCACTCCTCCACCAGACGCCCACTTTGCACCTTGTAGGGTTGCCACAGCTGCAGCACACACATGCAGTTGGTTTCTTGGGAAACAACAGTGTAACAACGCTCCAGCTCCTAGCCGATATGCAGCTGAAAGACAAGAGCAAAAGGCAGTAACATCTACTTATTAGGATTTATTTTGATTCTCTTTGTTTTTAATAATAAAGCGTGCCATCTCATTAATCATTGGATCATTTTTAAATGTGCCTTTTCAAATGTTGAATCTTATCTGATTGAATGATTTTCTGTTCACCACAGGTTTTCAACTCTCTCCATAGACTTCACACACTACCACAGAGAGTCTGGCTTGTACATGTGTGTATCAATACGACTAAAAATGATACAGGGTCAAGGCATTACCTCCTTTCTCTCCATCCATCCTCTCCTCATCGCCTCATCCTCCTCAGGACCAGACCTTCATGTTGCAGTTACTGTAACAAACCTTTTATCCTCTGAAATAAAAAGTGGACTTTGTTTAAATAAGAACTCAGCAAACCTAATCCTCTGGCTTTATTCTGCAGATTCTTCTCCTCATTTCTGCACTTTTCATCATGTTTGGGGAGCTTTGGTCAATAGTTAAGGAGCCAGCTCGATATATGTGCCAGTACTACCACTGGTTTCAACTATTTCTGGCCCTCTGGTCCATGGTGACAGCAGTTCTGCAGATCTGCCTCCTGTCTCTTGCCTCTTCATGTGTTTCAGAGGTAAAAAAATAGTATGCCTTGATTATGCATTACTCCAGTATAATCAATATAACTCTAACATCCAGTATCATCCGTGCACCATTCAGATACAGTCCCATCCCGACAATTTCATCAATTTCCACAGTCCTGCCCTACTGGCAGAGACATCCTCTCAGTGTGCCGCTGTTCTGCTCACTCTGCTTGTTCTAAAGGTAAATGGGAGCTCTGGTTCTTAATGATCCAACATTGATCCACAGAATTAGCACAAATGTCTGTCTTCATTGCTGTTCTTCAGCTGCTGGGAACCTTAAGGTTTGTGCGGAGGTGGGTGATGATTGGCAGAGTTCTGCAGAGAGCCTGGAGGGAACTGTGGGCTGTGGCTGTTTTAATACTGCTACAGCTGCTGCTCTGCACTCACCTTGGAAACGCGGTATGAGGAAAAATCTGTTGAGCTGATAGAAATATTCAGAGGCGATAGCTGTGTGATAGGACTCTGTCTGTGTTTCAGCTCTTCTCTCGGTCAGTGGAAGGTTTCCTGTCAGTGCAGCAAACCAGGGTCTCAGTGTTGTCCATCATGTGGGGACGGACGGTACTTCAACAGCTCTGCAGGGTCCACTCCATTCTTGGACCCCTCTATGGGCTTTTTCTCATGGGCGGAAGCTTTTGGCTTCTGGCTAGGCTCTGCGGAGCTGTTCTCATCCGTAAATATAGGTACGCAGCATCATCTGTTTTATGGGTGTTTGGCGAGCCAGAAAATATTTCTGTGGGATTAGTTTAGATATGCAACAAGAGAAACAACTTACCTACCTAGTGCTACTTTTGTTTACTCAACAAATATGTTTAATAATTTTTTTCTTTAACACGTGTACCACATGGCCAACAAGAGATATGGCAACATCAGAGAAAATGCAGGAAGCAAATCTATGCTGAATTAGGCATTATTTAAAGGTCCCAAAAGGTAAAACATATACTGTGTATGTCAAAGTTCAGTAGTTTTACTTCTAAGAGCATGTGGGTTTAGCTGTTCTCACTTAGTGGTTCAAAGTGGTGATAGAGGAGCAGAGAATTTTTCTGTAAAGAAACCTAATCAGTAGCTTAATCCATAAATCCACCATTGTTGCAGCTGTGTTTTGAAGGGGGTGTTGTATTTGTAATGCTAAAGGAAGACGTTAAGGCTATTCACTTTATTACGCATGCTAGAAGAGGCGCAGTCTATACAGACTAGAAGACATATTTAGTGTTCAAATACAATGTTGCCAAACTGTTACGTGTGTATTGTAATGCAGTAACATAAGAGGGTTAATAAACTTACCATATGTGCTTTTTTAAGTGCTCTATGATATGGGAACAGAAAAACAGGAGTATGTGTGGAAAAGCTTTAACAATAATAATAACAGAATGTTTGGATAAAGAAATAATGAGGAAAGAATCGATGCATAAAACCGTTTGGCAACCAAAAATGTGGTAGAGTTGGCCAAATGCAAAAGCAAACAAAACGATTAACTCAGGGCTGGAGAGGTAAGGATGCTGTACTCCTTTGTGGACATGGGACCTGGTCTACTCTAACCAGCCACACCTATCATTTTTATAATTGTATGTAGCAGTTTCAGAGCAACTGGTGACCTTTCAGTATGTTAATCCTAACAAAAGGAAGCTCCTCCTGACTTTTTAATGGTTTTCTTTGGTTACCTCCCAACTAAGCCATTGCATCTTGCTATGTAAGCTAACATGTTTCCAAAGTAACTACCTGTAGCTAGCAACCAGTAATGTCAACACAATTCCAGAAGACTGGTGCTTTTAGAAGTGGGGAACATTTGTATAAAGCCCCAGTTCTGCTTCCTTAGAGATGTAAATGGTTCATTTCAAGCATTGTCATACGTTGCTACGTAGCTGTCTTATTACTTCTATGCATCTTTTATGTTGCCATTGTCTTTAAGCCAGTTTTTCCACTAGTGAGCAGAGCTGAGTTCAGAGTAATTGACGGCTAAAAGTTGTTTACAATCATCCAAAAAATACTAGGAGTGTAAGAATAAAAGCACAGCATTTTTTCTCAGTTCTCATCTTCCTCTTTTTCAGGTACTCTTTATTTAACAATTTCTATGTCATCTTCTTCCTGTTCCTTTTCTTCTTCTGCAATTTGTTTCTTTCTTTGTTTGAGTGCAGTTTATACGGCTCAGCACTGTCCTTACCATTTCCAGTAATTTTACTCTTTTTTTCTGCATCAAGTTACTGAAATCTAAACCAAAATGAACCACATTGCATATATGAGTGACACAGGAGACAGACTAAACTGTCAGTCCTTCGTCTTTGTCTTCTGTGTGAAGCATGAATAAGTCTTAGAAGCCCTTATTCAGATAGTGAGTATTTATTTTGAAATAAACATAAAACAATTCAAGGAAGTTTCATTATGGCTGTGTCTGAATGTGCACCCTGCCACACATAGCGTGGCAATGCATACAATGTGTGGCTGACAGAGCCATCAGCGGGTCCTCATACCCAAATTATTATATTCATGTTCGATTTTGGTTCATGGTTATTGATAGATAATACAGCTAATGTTCTGAGGGCTGTAAAAGTGTTGTGTGTCTTTATAGAAATATATGTAGAAAGGTTGATTTACTATTATTATTGCAATAGGTAATGCCAAACTCCGACCAGCAGAGAGCAGATCACTACACAGTGTTCAGAGCGAAGGGAAGTCTCGCGAGATGTTCCCACAATGAGAACAAATACGTCTACAAAAAGTACTGTGTATGTGTGGAGAATCGTGTCCTTAAATGTTGGCATTTTGCTTTTTGCAGAACAAATAAAAGAAGAAAAAATATAAATGTGTAGTGGAGGACAGCTACGTTTTGTACCACGCTACAAATGCATCTTAAAAGTAGTGAGCATCGAAGGCCACTAGACAGGTTAACATAGACCACAATGCATTGCGGGCAGAAGGTTAGAATGGAAGACATAACACGAACATTAACAATGGTTAACAAAAAGATTAGATCATTCATTTTTATTTTGTTTTCATTGAGTAGATATGATGCAAAGAAAGAATGAAAGATGAATTTAGATTGTATTTGGTGCGACATCTTCAAGTGTGCTATGGTTGCCATAGTTGCAACTGTAGTAGTCACGCGAAGTCTGACAGCAAGAAAGCAGTGAACTTCGTGTCTGAATCACCAACAGAATGAGGGTGCTATATAGTGTGCTATGTAGTGTAGCCCTGTGTAGTGAATGAGGGGTTAGGGCATAGGGTGCACTTTCGGACACAGCCTATGACTTCCAGTCAATGCCAGTTGGAATGGGTCTCACCCATGGTGATACATAGTTATAACTTATAGATTGATTCTCTTCCTAAATGTAGTGATGAATGTTTAATTATCCAGTTGCACCACTGAGTAACTGTAATGTGTTCTAAAGGGAGGATCGGGCTGAGTTGTTCCATCCAACCACTGAGCCTCAAGATTATGAAATGGTTGAGTTCTTCATCAAGAGACTCAAACTGTGGACGGGCATCTCCAAGGCTAAACAGGTAGGAAGAGCATCAAGTTCTGATGTGCTTCATTAGATGTACTGGGGACTGTCTGATTGTGCACCTTCCTTCCTTTACCCATTTAGTTCAGACACAGGGTGAAGTTTGAAGGCATGGCCATCCCTCCGTCCAGATCCTCACAGGACTCTTCCTTCTCCACCTTGTCTTCCACTCTCCCTTCTTCCCACTCCTCTTCGCGGTCATCTTCATTGTCATCCCCTTGTCCACTGTCTTCTGAGGTGTCTGTCAGGTCTGAGGACAAACCTAGGTTTGAAGTCCAGCCTTACTTGGACAACCTGGAATCAGCCGTCAATAATCTCCTCTCTTGTTTTGATCAAGTCAACCAGTTAACCGAAGACATTTTTAACCTGGAAATTCAACTAGAGGAAGCTCAAGTCAGGAGAAGGAAGAAATGGATGAGTGACAGAAAGGAGAAGAAAGATAATGAAGAGCAAGAAAAGCCAAAGGAACTGGATGAAAGGAGGGAAATGGAAGAAGTTAGACGCAGGAAGGTGGGTCTTCTTTACCCAAAGCCACAAGTTTCTCTTCCATTCTTGTTTCCATTCTCAACAACTCAGTCTTCTGCCACATCATCATGCGTATTTTCCCGCGCACATAACTCCTACTCAGAATCAGAGTCAGTACGGTTCCAGCATCAGCCATCCAGGTACAGGACTTCCTCTGAAGCTGCCACTCCTGCGCCTGGAATCAGGGGTTTGTGTACAAATTCCAGTGGCCTCGACCAGTTCCCTAGAAGAAGAGCGTGGCATTCTGGGAGCTCTCATTCTGCTGATGCTGCTCTGAGGCCCTCCCAGACTTCAGGAGCTGCTCTATGTAAAAACGATAGAGAACATTCAGCATTCACAAATGTAAGACCTAGAAGCAAAGAGGGAGAAAGAGGCTGTATCTGTGATGGGGTTCCAATGAAGAGGAAGGCTTGGATTGACGAAGGACAAGCAATGGAGCAAAACTAACTCTGTGCTTAAACAGGAAGTAAATACCTGATACAAATAAGATGTTCCATTCTACTCTCTCCAGAACATACCTCTCAGCGTGCAAACCATATTCAGGGGGAGCCACTTTATTCATTTATTTATCTTTTTGGTGGGAATGATATTATAGCTCCCCACAGACTATAGGCACACCAATACATAGTGGTTAATAACTTTCATGCAACAACACAACAGGTGTGATTGTTCCTTGCAAGTATTTCTTTACCACTCTGTTTGCAAAGACTACATTATATAGTAACCAATAACAGAAACTCAGAACATATGTTAACGGCTGCAGCCGAATGAGCTGCATGTTCTGTGGCCAAAGCCGGTTTGCTTGGCAATGTGTCACAACGACAGATATAAAATAGTCCACTCAGCCACTTGTGGAAAAACGTACAATTTTAGCCGGTAAAACAAAATTAACATATTAATAATTATCCATCCATCCATTTTCTACCGCTTTTTCCCTGAATGGGGTCGCGGGGGAGCTGGAGCCAATCCCAGCTCACAATGGGTGAGAGGCGGGGTATACCCTGGACAGGTTGCCAGTCCATCACAGGACCATATTGATAATTATTATTTCATATTTATTTCTTCCATAAAATATGTATTTCTTTGCCAGAGGCTTTGCTTTCCTGTTAAAAGGGAATTTTCCTTCCCACTGTCGCCTAATGCTTACTCAGGCTGGGGATTGCATCTGAGTCAAGATTCGATGCAATCTTATGGTTTCCCTTATCGAGGATATTTGATGAATTGGCTCAGTATGATGTCTGCACACAATTATGCTTGCCAATCACAATATAATGAGCAATGATAGCAGTTAGTGAACTACAGTTTATGGGAATATAAATTAAAGCAGGCCTTATATTAACAGAAAAGCAACCACAGAAGTCAGAAATCAGTTCTTGTTAAACGTACACAACTTTGCAAACTTGACCACCATCCCTGCTTCTTCCCCAGCGGGTGTAACAGAAGAGCTCGGTTGTCCAGCCTGATCAGCATACTCACTAGCTTCTTCCTCTGCTGTGTTATTGTTAAATTGATCTCCAGCTTCTTTTGACTTGTCTACTGTATGAGATGTTGATGCTACATCTGACTGTACTGGCTCTGTCAGCCTTTTAGTCAGTCCTAACGTTGTTAGCCTGACTTGCTTTCTTTTGGACATTGTGTGTAGTTATAAGTTATAAGACTGCAAATGTGTTAGCTGCACAATTAGTTCCTTTGAGGCGGAGGTATGTTTTTGCCAGAGTTTGTCTGTTTGTTGGTTTGTTTGTTTGTCTGTTAGCAACATAACTCAAAAAGTTATTGATGGATTTTGATGAAATTTTCAGGATATGTTGGGAGTGTCACTGGGAACAAATGATTAACTTTTGGTGGAGATCCGGAAAAAATCCTGGATTCTGGATCACTTTGAAATTTTCAGTAACATTATGGTGCTGCTTGGTGGAGGTCTGTGCTCTCAGAGTGCTTTTCTAGTTTTGTATGTAACAAGAAATGTAACGTGCAGCGCTGCCCGGCTTTAGTGGTTGACAAAATCCACAGTAACACTCTAGGCTACTGGGAATGTGTGAGCAATCAACGTAGATTTATATTACCAGTATTATATAGCTTCCCAAGATGTCACGAATCATATTTCTAGGGGAGCTCATGTTTTATTAGGGGGAGCTATAGCTCCCCTGTGGTTCGCACCCTGCTATTGGTTATGATACAGATTATTCTTCTGTCTTTTGGATAAACAGCATCATTCAGCAAAGTTTCAAGCAAACAATTTGGATGATGCTCGTTTCATATGTTTGATAGTAAACTTACAGCCGCTTGGTTGTATTAAACAAACCACACCTGTATAAATACACGTCACATCAGGAGTATTTTAAAGTTAGAACCTGTGTCCTCACAGAGAAAAAAAATAGGAATATATTATGGTCTGAGGGTTTTGTGTGGTGGTCTTGGTTTCCTGTGCTATTTTGTATTGTTCATGTTTTGCTTTCTAACTATATTTCCTCTTCATTAGTTCATCTGGTTTCATTTGGTTCATACACCTCACCTGTATCTCACTCTCAGTGTATTTATACCCCTTGTTTCTCAGTGTTGTTTGACACTCCATTGCTTAAGTTTCCTGTGTAGTTTGCTCCAGTGTCTTCCCCTCATCATAACATCATATGCTCATACTCATATGAAAAAGACTTTTTTCTTTCTGCACAGCTTTAGATAAATGTGTGCATATTTACATTAACATACATGTAACTCAACAGTTACCTCAGCCTATTTTTATTACATAATGCATCAATGAGATGCTATTCAGGTCAAATTAATTTGGCTTACATATAAAGATCATGTAATACGTACTACTTTTGAGAGATTTTTTCCCCTAAAATAATATTTGATGAATAAATTGATCATTGTTTCCCCCCATTTAAGAAAAGCTTGTACTATACATTACAGTAGAATTTCAAAGAGACAATTTAGATATTGTGCTCTATGATAAATAAAGATATGGCTATTTGGTGTAAAAGTTATTGTGTGATTCTTCTTTTTTCTAAACAATGTTTAATTGATAGACAAAATAGTGTCTGAATGCATATGTATGTGTATTTAGTTAAATTTATAATATACAGTAACTCTATGAATTGTTTAGTATTAATGTCTCTGATTTAGAATCCAAAGGAAAAGTCTCCTATTCTGTCCCTACTTCTTTCTAACCAGACATCAGTGTTGAAACCAAGTTAGTTTCCCTTCAACCAGGAGGTGAATACTGGGCTTTTGCAATGCGATTTTACTTTGCAAGTAAAGTTCATTCATAGTGCTTCACATAAAACATTAAAAGCATCACAGGAAGCATTCTAACAAACTCTAAAGAGAAATGTAAGAAGCAGCATTCTGTCTGATGGACTTTAGGGAAGCCTGTAAGGACAGCGTTACAATAGTCCAGTCTACTAAAGATAAATGCATGGACAAGTTTTTCTAGATCCTGCTGAGACATCAGTCATTCACTTCATATGGGCTTTAAGTGATGAAAAGCCACTTCACAGCTGTCATAATGTAATGCTGATAATAATAATAATAAATTTTATTTCGAGGCGGCTTTCTGAACACCAAGGACACCGTACAAAAATAGTAAACAGTCATAAAAAATCAATCAATTAAAAACAGACAGTAATACAATACAATAAAAAAATAAATAAACAATCAGCAGGGAGATGGATGATTAAGTGGAGTATGCTAATCTGAAAAGGTGGGTCTTGAGTT
>JBAMHV010000023.1:16966142-16978219 GCA_037177535.1 Pseudomugil gertrudae
CTGAGTGAGCGGGTGTGTGTGGGGACATGGAGGAGTTCTGTAAGATAAGTAGGAGCTAGGTTATGGATGGACTTGAAAGTGAGAAGTAGGATTTTGAACTGAATATGATAGTGAACAGCGAGCCAGTGAAGCTGCTGCAGGACCAGGGTGATGTTGTGAATAGAGGGAGTTCTGGTAATGATCTGGTAATAATGCTGAGGTTCAGGTCTGAGTCCAGGACCACACCAAGATTTCTGGTTTTGTTACAACAGCCAAAGAGTTTAGGTTTTTACCAGTGTGTATCTGTCTGTCAGCGACGTTAAGCAAAAACTACAGGACAGATTTTCATGATTTTTTCTGAAAATGGGTCTTAGTTTGACTTTGTGTAAAATTATGGGAGTGATCTGGAACAAGATATCACAGTTGCATCTGGATCCTGGCAAAATTCTGGATATTATGATCTAGAACGGGACAAAATCCCCGAAAATTTCATAGCCAGAGTGAACAAATTAAGGTATATAAACATGCAACAAACACCACAATATAGCCAAGACACTGTAGATTAATTATAGGTGTATTTAGTATCTAATATTGTATCCATATAAAATGTAGGATAATAACATATGTTCTACCCTACACGGGTAGAAATGTGGTATTTGGCTCTGCGCTCTCTGAGTAGAAGCAGAATACTGACTTTTAATGCCCCAAAAAGTATTATTTTCCCTTCTGTCTTCATGTAACTTGAAGGAAGTTCTGGCACATCCATTGTTTTTAAGTCATAAGACATGCATGCAAGCATATTTATGACCATTGACAAAAATTCCAAAGCTGACCTAAAATTAGAAATATCAAATGACAGCAGGTGGTAGGATATAAGGTTAGGAAGTACTTTCTCTGGTCAGAGAGAAATTTCACACTAGCATTTTATCTATTTATCTAGATCTGGATCTAAATCTGCCTGGATTTTTTTATGTGCACATGGTCCCTGCATGGTACTGCCTCAGCTGGTTCTGCAGAGAGCTGCTGCTGCACAGTCTTCCAGACATTTCTCTGATCTACTGCATGCACAGTTTCCTCATTCAAAGATGCATATGGTTTATATTCTACCTTTTCACTACAAAACATATAATAGACCTATAGGTTTTACATATTTACCACAAAACATAGCGTTGCAAGGTGATAATGTCCCAAATTTTTAACTAGGATGACAGACCTATGCTTCCATATAATGTTACACATTTCATGTAATAAACTATTACATTATAATGTAAAACGTTTTATTTTTTATACAGTAAAACTATCACGTTATAGCGTGATACATTTACATAATAAAACTATCATATTACAACATAATAAAATCGCTTTAAAAAATGTACAATGACAGCGCTGTGCTTCCGTACAGGCAGCCATCGCTAGCTTGGTAACACTTGGTAGATTAGGATGTTAAGACTAGCATTGCGTGGCTTGGCGTCTACGAATAGCTTTGCGGAGCCTGAACGCCTTCTAATTGCAGCCTTTCTGGGAGCCGATGGGCTACATCGGAGCTTACGGGCTCACGTTAGGTGTTTCAGACAAATTCCCCACCCACCAAACAGGTCACCGCTCCTCCAGCCCCTGTCGACCTGCTCCGTCAGGTAAAGCCAGCTCGGTTAATAGGTAGCTAACGCTAGTTGGAAGTCACCCTTACCATACCGTGTTACAACAAGCACATCCAACTTAACAAGCAACTTAGTCCTGCGTTTTCATAAATATTATGTTGCTCGTTTTAGGATAACAGTGACGAGAGCGAGCATGGTGTGCTATTCAACGCATACGAAACTTCTGTAGAAAAAAGCGCATTTTAGAAGTATTCAACATTAAATAACACAACGAGACATGCAACCATGTGTGCAAATAATAATTAAAGGTAGAAATTTATTGTATTTAAATTCGGCGTAGCCACACAAGTTATTAGACCACATTTTCTTTCGGTAATTTCTTATGTGATATAAGTTATTTTCCTTGTACCATGCTAACCTGTGAACGTCTCTGCAGGATACATGTCAAATAAAAACAAAACTCATGAGCCCTGTATAGATTAAAAATATTTCCCGAATTTAATGTCACTGTCTAATTCATAGTGTAATATCCAGTTTTGTCTTGAGAGGCGTACATTTCTAGCATTACGCCAGGTTGCAGTAAATTAAGTGGTATTGTAATGGAATTCAACATGTCATTAAGCTAACACCTTTATAGCCTGCACCTATTGCAGACAGCTTACAATGTTTACCAGAAACAGCTGGCAGATTTATAAGGGAAAGTAACCAGGTAGAGTTAAGTAAACAGAAAATTATTAACTGCATCATCTTGTGTTACATTTCCCATATTGTAAAGACTTATTGTGAATATGTGTATCCAGTCCATCTTTATTTATGAGCATGGCATCAGGGGGTGAAGGGCCAGCATCCGGTCAGCAAAAACACACCAACAGGCTGGCCAAAGAGATGTCCCCTTACCTGCTACAACATGCACACAACCCTGTTGACTGGTATGTACCTTATAACCCCCGATTTACACATTTATCATAACTAATAAAGCTTAGTTAAATGTAATGTTTTCATTAAAGGTATCCATGGGGACAAGAGGCTTTTGAAAAGGCAAAGAGCGAAGACAAACCCATATTTTTATCAGGTGAGAAACTCCTACTACTGCAGATACTGCTCAAACAGAAGTAATGATACATATTTAGACTATGCTGTATACCTGTTGTCTGTGTTTGACCACCAGTGGGCTATTCAACATGTCACTGGTGTCATGTTATGGAGAGGGAATCCTTTGAGAATGAAGAAATTGGTCAAATCCTCAATGACAACTTTGTCTGCATCAAGCTAGATAGAGAGGAAAGACCTGATGTGGACAAAGTCTACATGACTTTTGTACAGGTGTGTGTGCTGAAATTCACACAGTAATAAATAAATATTTATTTTGTCTTTAAATCTTTTGTTGCAATTTTTTTCAGGCAACGAGTGGAGGCGGAGGTTGGCCCATGAGTGTTTGGTTGACTCCTGATCTTCTACCGTTCATTGGAGGCACTTACTTCCCCCCCAGAGACCGTGGAGGACGACCCGGGTTTAAGACAGTCCTCATCAGAATCATTGAACAGGTAGACATTTCTCTGGAATGAAAAACTGTGAGCACAATTAATCATTTAAAAACATTTACCACTTTTAATGTGACTTATAACCTCAACAATTCAACTGAAAAAAGGAAAAGAAAATATGAGACACTAGGAACATTGCAAAGAACTGGAACGTCCCAACAACAGCGAAGGAGCTGCACTCATTTCTGACAAGTATTGTTAGAATACTTGTAATAAATTTCTCCTCTGTTCTCCATATGACTGGAAAACCCTCGACCCATTGAAAACCTTGGGTTTTAGTTTTAATGAGACCAAAGTTTTATCTACACTGCAAAAGTGTGTTTTACACACACAGGAAACATTACATCAAAGGAACATCATTCCCACCAGTAAAGCATGGTAGTGGTAGTATCATGCTTTGAGGAGGGTATTCTTTGGCTGGAACTGGGGTGAATGGAATATAAGTCACCTTTTGGCCCAAATTTAACCTTATGACATGACAATGACCCCAAACAAAGATCTAAATTAACAAAATAAAAGCTTCATTTGAAGAAAATGAAAGTTTCAGATTAGCCAGGTCAGAACTCAGACACAAATACAATAAGAATATTTGTGGTGACCTAAAAAGGGTTGCGCACAAGAAATTTTCTCACAATCTGAAAGCGACACTGAAAAGTGGAGCAATAATATCAGTCATGGTGATGGACTCAGACGCATGACTGAAAACTGTGAATAAATAAAGCAGTGCTTTCTTTGTTTCTCATTCAATTGTAAAGATTATACGTCACATTACAAAGTTTGGAGTACTGTGGTTCTATTTTTTAACATGACTAAAACCTGGAATTTAAACAACACTTCTTAGATCCATTGTGGATGCCATAATGCATGACTGTGATTCCTCAGTGGCAGAAAAACCGTCCTGCTCTGGAATCCAGTGGTGAGAAGATCCTCGATGCCCTGAAGAAAGGCACAGCCATCACTGCAAACCCTGGTGAAAGCCCTCCATTGGCCCCAGATGTTGCTAATCGCTGCTTCCAGCAGTTGGCCCATTCCTATGAGGAGGAGTATGGAGGGTTTAGAGATGCTCCGAAGTTCCCCTCTCCAGGTAGCAGAAGCCAAAGTTACCTTCTGACCTGAACTTCTAGATAATCCCTTTTGTTACCATCATAGGAACCAAAAGGACAAAATGAGATATTTTATTATCAAAAAGCTCCAAGTTCAGAGGCACAAATTTATTGATATCTGTTGTAAACACAAGATTCAAATTCGGCCATTTAAGGTGTGGATGAGGGAGAGAGAGCAGCTAATCAGAGAGGAGGTGCCTCATTGTCTGTTTGTGTGACAGCAAACCTCTAATATTCAGCACCCATAAACCAGTTAGATGTATGAGATTATTTCTCAGGCTGTTTCCTCTTTCTTTTGTGGCTCCACAGTGAATCTGATGTTCCTCATGTCTTACTGGTTGGTAAATCGCTCCACCTCAGAAGGAGTTGAAGCTCTGCAGATGGCCATGCACACGCTACGCATGATGGCGCTGGGAGGCATACATGACCACGTAGCACAGGTTCATTTGATGCATGTTTGTGAGGTCACGGCCTGTATGTTTTCTGTGGAGAGTAAAAACTATTTTAGTAGGTGAGATTATTCAAACTTTAGCTGTAAGGATACCAGAGTTTCAGCTGAACCAAGTTATTTAACTGTTAGGGTTAGATGCAGTTAAGAAGTTAGCCTGTGTAAGAAGTGGCAAATCATCAGCGTCAAGCAGAGAAAACACTTAAGATCTGGTGAAATCCAATGAAAGAAAACAACAGTAGAACTCAGGGCTGTGTTTAAATGTGACATGACAACATTTCAACACAATGTGAAGGGAATGCAAGTCCTGAGGTCCTGTGGTTATAAGAAAACCAAAAATCAGTGAAGAGGGGAGCAAAAAGACTGGAATCTGGATCAATTAAGAAGGTCATGTGGTCTGATGAGTCCAGATTTACCCTTCTCCAGAGTAGTGGAAACAGATGAAGGGATTTTTCTGGATGTAAGCATGTGGATCTGGGGTTGCTGCAGTTCAGCAACATTGCATGTCCACAGAATAAGATCAGCTGACTACCTGAATAAACTCAATAAGCAGGTTATTCCTTGATGGTAAGGCTGTTTCCCAGAATGACAATACCAGGTTTTATAAAGCTCGGATTGTGAAAGAGTGGTTCAGGGAACAGGAGACATCGTTTTCATTCATGTGTTGGAGACCCCTTTGAGAGTCTTTCGGATGTGCTGGAGAAGGCTGTTTGCAGTGGCTGGTCTCCTCCATCATCCAAACAAGTTTAAATGATCTAAAATCTGTTTATCAGTAAAAACCATTCCACAACATTGTCATTTATTTGAACATTTTCATGATTGTTTTTTTTTGGTTTACACTGCATATAGTATCAATAATCATCATGTGAATAATAAATCTCAGCATCAGAATGAAATCTTTCCCCCTTCCTGTCTTTCACAGGGATTTCATCGTTACTCTACAGATGCCTCCTGGCATGTTCCTCACTTTGAAAAGATGCTGTATGACCAGGCTCAGCTGGCTGTGGCCTACATAACAGCTTTCCAGGTGTGCATTTACTGCTTTTAGTGAATCTCACATGGTAATTTTCCTCCAATCACGTGTCACCCGGCCAGCCAAAGTCATCTGTGGGAGCTGGATAAAAGCAAATATGTGTTCAAAGGGGGTCAGTGTTGAATTAAGTTGACATAAATAGCTGTTGAGTTTCCTCATGAGTGCAAGCTAGACTTTTTGTGAAGAAAGACAAACAACTACACCCCCCCAAGAAAAAAAAAACCCTAATTAGGACACAAACTGTAGTGTGGACACACATATAGTACACGGGCTGTTTAATGAAGACGTAGAGGCTGCCTTAGCATTCTCATCGGATGCTGCAGGGAACACCCCGCTGATAAATTACACCTTCCCATGTTTAAGTTTACCTCCTGCTTGAATCATGGGCCTCATGCAGGTGTGATCCGTGTCGTTTGCAGGTGTCAGGTGAGCAGTTTTATGCAGAAGTGGCGAAGGATGTGCTGCTTTACGTCTCCAGAGACCTGAGCGACGAGGTGAATGCTCTGCAGCTCCATTACCACCATCTTTGTGTGTAATTGTTTTTTCTTGTTCTTGTGTACGTGCACTGGAGGGCTAAAGGTGGGACCTTGCTGACAAGCAGCTTTTAAACCTTTGCCTTTCTCCACAGGTCACCCTTTTATTCCTTTTGATTAATGAGGCAGTGGCAGCAAACAGGGTCCATAATTAAAACCACACTCCTGGTTATCATGATATTCTCGAAGATTTATTAAGTAATTATGATCTAATGAATTACCACAGCAAAGTTCATACATGCCTAGCTTTAAAAAAATGCAATTGCAATGCGAGTTAAAAGTAAACCGTGGCGACCTATGAGACTATGAGTGGGAGCACCCACAGTCTTTATGGTGAGAAGGTCCAGGGTCTGTCTGGACAGAGATATGTGGACAGGAATAAGCAGGATAAAAAGAGCAGGGTCTGAAATAAAAACACTACAAGCTTTGAAAGACAAAAGGAGAAAACAGACTGAAGTAAACAGACTGAATAACGCTTTTTTTTTATAAAGTGAGAGGCAGGAACTCATCATGCACACACAGCTTCCACATTGTAAAACCGTATAACTAAAAGGCAGTGAGAAAAGCAGTTGCCTTAGGTGGGTAAAGTTTCTGCAACATCACATGAGATTTCCATTATTTGCATTTTCACAAAGGAACTAAAGGTTTTAGAAATCAGTTAATTATTCCTGATGCCGTTTATGCTGTTCCAGTCCAGGTTTGAAGACCAGGAGCTGGCGTAATGTGGTCTAAATGGAAGTCACTGGAATCGTCCTGTACACATATATGGCAAATCTCAGCCATGTTTATTTACATGTGCTGACAACGCTTCAATATTATCGCTCATATTTTTTAATAGTTAATTATTTAGATTTTTATATCCAGCATTTTTTATCAATCTGATGTTTTTTTCTGCATTGTATTGGTTTATATTACGTTTGTTTGTGTGTCTCCCACTCCACACAGTAACTAGCAGCTGCTGTAATGCAGCATCCTCAATAATTCTCTCACCTTATATATTACTTCACATCTGGAGGTTCTAAAGCTACAAACATCATTCTTATCCCTAATCATCTTGTCCTTCATGACCCCTTCTGTGTTCTTGCTTTCCTTTCAAGTCCGGAGGCTTCTACAGTGCAGAAGATGCAGACTCTGTCCCAGTTTCAGGGGGACCGGGAAAGAGAGAGGGGGCCTTTTGCGTCTGGACGGCCTCGGAAGTTCGGGAGCTCTTGCCAGATGTAGTGGAGGGTGCCACTGGAGCTGCCACGCAAGCGGACATCTTTATGCACCACTATGGGGTCAAGGAGCAGGGCAACGTTGCACCAGAACAGGTGGCTGTTTTATTGGAAGTATTTTAAGGAAAATATTACACAAGAAAAGTCAGATTTATTAAAATGTTATCATGGAGAAAGACACCTAGGGGTGTAAAAATCTGTCGCAGAAAGCGAGTTTTGCTTTGTGAGACCACCTTGCACCTTTCTATTGTTGCCAGGACCCACACGGAGAGCTGCAGGGCCAGAATGTGCTGATCGTCCGTTACTCAGTCGAGCTTACAGCTGCTCGCTTTGGCATCACAGTGGAGAAAGTCAACCAGCTCCTGGCATCTGCCCGAGCCAAAATGGCAGAAGTGAGGAATACTCGTCCACGCCCACACCTGGACACCAAGATGCTGGCTTCCTGGAATGGTAGATTCACACAGAGGCAGCTTTTTTTGCTGATTCATTGCAGTCAATCCTCCTCATTCAAACATCTGAGCCGATTACTTTTTTTTGTCACAGTTTAGCTTGCACATTCTCTCAGTTGTTGCTAATTACTAGAAAGCACATGTAACTAAATACAAACTTATCTCCCAGGCTGACATCTCAAAACAGTTTGTTAGTAAAGTAATGAGGTGCTCCGATCTGGAGAACTTTGCAATTAGACCCCAGCCTCTGCCTCCTCTCTAATGAACAAACCCCTCCATTAATCACCTGTCCTCTGCTTTGAAGACCAGGCTGTGCACCAGTGGCTTTGATACACTACATGAAAGAGGAGTGGAGGGATGGATGCAAAGAGAGAGGAGAGAACGGGGAAGGGGGGCTTCAAAGCAAGGGACAGGGGTGGAGGGATAACTACACATGAGCGCCTTGGCTGAATAAGATGATGTTTTAAGAATGGTTCTTCACCTAATCATCATCATCATCATCATCATCATCGTCACCGCTGCTTCCTCCCCGACAGGCTTGATGCTGTCGGCCTACGCTCGTGTCGGAGCTGTGCTGGGGGACAAGGTGTTGCTGGAAAGAGCGGTGCAGGCGGCAAATTTTCTCAGGGAGCACCTGTGGGATGCCGAGCAGCAGATCGTACTCCGATCTTGTTACCGAGGAGACCAGATGAAGGTGCAACAGATGTAAGAGAGTTTTGATGAAACTTGGTAGAGGGTTTGATCATAGGTTTGAAGTTGTAGTTTTAGTTCTCATTAAATGTTAAAGGTGTTTTAAACTAATTACTTACATGCTATAAAACATTTTTGGTTAAATGATGGTGCATTTGGCAAATAAATAGCTGATTTACTGTTTACACATTAGGTAGATAAAAGGAACAAATTAGTCAAGACAAGTAAATACAGCCTGCCTTAATGAAATATCTATATCTTATAAATATAAAATAAATATTAAAATTAAAATGCATTACTGTAAATGCCTGTAACATCTACATATAAAATATAAAAATTTGGTGCTTTAAGGTTTTCATTATGATTATTTATTATTTAGAAAATTTACACATTTTTATGATGTACCTGCTGGGATTCATTGCACAATCTGGCAGTGGGTAAATGCTATAATCTGTTAATTATTATTTATTTTTTAATTGGGACAATGCACGCACACAAATTCATGAAGTAAGGGCAAACTATAGCAAAACTGCTAATTCCTATCTGGTCCTAACACAAGCCATAAGATGTAGTGCATACAGTACAGATTACTTTGACCTAACAGTCACTTTATCAGGTCCACCGTGCTTCTAACAGTTTGAACCCTTTGTTTAATTAAGATCAGCCAGAATTATTGGCATCATCCACAACATGAGCCAGTGATATAAGTCATGTTAGATCCATGGTTTCCTGTTGTTTCATCAGTTTCTGACCTTACCTTCTGAATATGAAGCTGAAATGGAGACTGGGCCAGACAAGGCAATGTTTCTCCATCTTCTCTTGTTCAGTTTTGGTGTGTCTGTGTGAAATGTGGCCTCAGTTTCCTGCACCTGGCGTCATCTACTACTGCTGTAGCCCATCTGCTTTAAGGTTGCACATGTTCGCTTAGAGATGCTGTTTTGCATAACATGGTTGCAATCAGTGCACATTTGAGCTTCTGTTACTTTTCTATCATCTCCATCTAGTCTGTCCATTCTCCTCTGACATCAGCATCTTGTTACAGACAGCTGCTGCTCACTGGATATGTTCTCTTCTTCAGTACACTCTCTGTAAACCTTAGAGATGCTTGTGTGTAAAAATCCCAGAATATCAGCAGTTTCTGAAATACACAGACAAACCTGTCTGACACCAACAACCAGTTAACAGTTGCTGCTCTGTGATTGTCTGGATTATTATTTCTGATAAGATACAGTTGCCTTTGATTGAAAACAAACTCATTTTTTGCATGGATACATGACTCCATAAAGAAGATTCTCACTCTAAGTGTAAACCACAGAAGCTATAACCAGATCCACTCCCTTCCTTGAAAGGTTAACTGTGTGTATGAAAACAGGAAACCCTGGCATCTGGGTAAATCAGGTTACAGACAGGAATCAGAGAACATGCTGTCATGCACCTCTGTAACCTGGTTATGATAAAGTTGCACGGACTTGCAACAGGCCAGTTATTGGATTTCACTTGTAGCCTCTGTCATAGAGCATATTTCAAACAAGATTTGCCATATTTAAATCAGATTATAGTGGTCTGTTGTTTAAGAATGTTTTCCTGGTTAGAAATTGACTGCAGAGAGAAGAGAGCCCCAGATTTCTAAGGTCCTGGAAAGGATCAGGAGTTTCTAAAGTTTTCCACTTTTTTCTTTCCAGTTTTTGCTCTGAAAAAAAAAAGGAATAAAACACTAATTTTTGTTAAAATGATTAAAACAATTTTTAATTCAGTCAAATGGTAGTGAACATGTTTGGCATCATAATACATGAGCTTTTTATAAGTCCTGTCAAATCCCTGTGAAGAAGGTGTTTCTATAATAAAGACCCAAACCCTACATGATGGGAAAATCTTACATTTTTTGACAGAACATAATTATGCTCATGAATAAAGATGAATCACATCATTTGACTCCATGTAAAAGGCAGAATGTGAGAACAGCCCTGACAGAGGGGTCAAAGGAAAAACCAAAGAATTGCTCCTTGTTCAGATTTTTCCCTCGAGAACTTGTAGAAACAACATAGTGAGAATATGTTTTCACAGGGTTTCCAGTTCGATTCAATAGTTTGTATAGTGTCAATGCTCAACAAAATCATCCCAAGGTACCAGTAAAGATGCAGTTCTGTTCAGTCTAATTAATTGTATTTCAGTTATAAACCAATCAAAACAAATCCATTACATGATCCACATTCATCAAATTAATAACAAAGTATGTTCGTTTGAGGCAGTTTGATCTGACTCAGTCTCTTTATCCTGAGCATGGATGGGGTTACTGGTGTCAGTGGAGTGCAAAAAAAGAATTTTAATAAGAAGAAAACCTCACAACCAGATCCAGGAAGGGTGACCACTTGTCTCAAACAGGGCAGGAAAGAAGGGTCAACAAGCACCATAAAAGCCCCCAGCGCAGAAGATTAATACACAGCTGGATGGAGAGTTTTGCCTGTCTCCTGCATTTGTTACGCACATACTTTGGTTCCTTTTCAAGGGACTTTTCTATTGAAACGGACTACAGAGCATTACTGTTGTGTGTGTGTGTGTGTGAGTTGTATAGCTGAGACACAACCAGGTGAGGAAGAAAAGGAACGCACACAATACAGAACCAGTGAAGGGAGGTGTTCAGTGCATGATGGGACACTCCCAGCAGTCGAAGGCCCATTTATGCTGTACACAAACAACAGATACAAGTATGTAGGCTGTCTTCTGTGGGGCCCTTTCACATGCAGACACTGATGGAACACATGGAGTAGTAACATCTAAAACCACCGCCAGTGTTGAAGTAACTAGCATGTGACCTGCAAAGTGATGCATCAAAGAATTATGGATGTAACAGTTGAAATGGCTGGACCTAAGTATAAATGCCCGTAAGCCTACAACAGCATAACATAAAATAGAGTCACCAAACTGGTGGATGGCTTGGTGGAGTCTTTAAGTATGTCTATAATAATCCATGCTTCTGTGTTTTTCATTACCTTGATACAAAGTCTGATGTAAACGATAACAAACATGGTTTAATGTGGCTTAAATGTATTATCCGCTGTGCCGGCAGTTTTCCCTCTCCAAAACGTTTCTACGCAAGGTCCAAATTTGGCGCAGTGGTACGCACTTTTCCCCGTCAGGTTTATTTTTATAAATACCAAACTTTGCTTTGTAAAAGTACCTACATCTTCAGGCCCGTTTTTTGCGTAAGCAAGCTTTATAAATGAGGCCTCTGACACTGTCCAATGACAATGCACAGGAATGCACATCATATGTGACATCAATGCGAGTTATAAGCATAGAGATTAAGGTCCAAAAGTAATGTAGTGTTGCTTTAAAGGATATATATCATGTTTTTAAATCCTTCCTTTTAACATGTAAATCATTAATTTGTTGTCTGTATAAAGTAGAACCACAATGCTTTGGTCTGAATTCCTGCTTCTTCTCGCTCCACACACACCTTATAACCCTGTTCTGAGGTGTGTCTCGCTC
>JBAMHV010000023.1:16978319-16998272 GCA_037177535.1 Pseudomugil gertrudae
CCCGCCCCCCTCCAGGTCACAGGAAGTTCAACTCTACCCTGTTCCGCCATGTTTGTAGCTTGATAGCAGTGATATGCCAATCTCCCGGCAGAGAAACATTTTATTGGTAAGTTTATTATAAATGTTAACATATCAGATTTACAGATTTGATTACCTGGAAGTTCACAACCTTATTTGGCAGACCCACAGCAAATACTGTGATGTAATAGATAATAGAGAAAATGAAACAAACTGAAATTATGACCACAAAGAATATAAAGATATATATCTGCATTCCTAAACACTTAAAATTGTACAATAACATGTATTTAAAGGCTAAAAAAGTGGATTTTGTATGATATGTCCCCTTTAAGAGCTTTATATGGCAGCTTTTCTTGACAGAGTTTGAGAGTTCTGGGTGATAATGAGGATCAGCTGCTCAGTATGTAACCATTGACAGCAAAGTCATGCCAAAAGGTTTCTTTTTTCATCATGTAAATTGGTAGGTGACTCTGTAGATCCTGGAAGTTTGATAATGCAGTTCGTACGATAGGTTTTTCACCTTACAAAGAACATACACACAAACACAAATTTTATGTGTTGTAGTGTTTACTCTACAACTTCAGTTGTCCTTGTTAAGTTGGCGAGCTCTGCGCCGTACTTACTGTGAATGAATGAGTGTGAAATGCAACTACGGTAAATCTAAAAAAAAATGTGCTGTCAGTCCCACAACATCCATGATGAAATGCAGACAATTTTAAACACCAGTACAGCTACACAGTCTTGGCATAAACACTCTGGCCTTGTTCCACAGCTCTCATCTTATTCATTACTGTCCCATCCAGGATGCTGTCAGCACTGAAAACGCTTACCAAAGCTCTCTTCTCAGGCCTGGTTTAGTTTCCATGCATGGGTAGATCACTCTGTCATGCCAGGCACATGTGGAGACTGTGAGCTAATTTACCAGGAGGAATGGTAGCTGCTGGAACTAACTGGGTTAATAGGCTGTGGAGGTGTTGACGGGGGTGGGGGGTAATAGATTTCCAGTTGCGCTTGTAATAGCACTGAATGATTGAATATCTTACTGGTGTCTTTAAGGAACAGGACCAAGCCTGAGAATGGGCACACTGCAGGGGAAAGTGAGCAAACCCGTTAATGTTAACTCATTACTGATGGACTTGTCAGCTTTTTTGCTGTGTCGCTTGTTAGCACGTTCTTAGTTCTGTAGATGTTTAGGTTATTGGCCATTTGGAAAATAAGAGAAACTTTCCTGTAGCTGTGAAATGTCAGAAACGGGAAATTGGAGTGGAAATTTCTTGAAACATGTCCAAATCAAATAAGTTTGAGGGTCAATATTTGGTCTGAGGAGCTTTATTTTTATCGTATTGTCTGACAAACAGGTTCTGGGGAGAGCTAACCCCCTGCTGTCACTTATTTTCAGGCTTGTTCCTGTTTCATTCAGCATATCTTTTCTTCGTTTCCTTCCTGAAAGAATGCTTTCTTGACAGCCCCCACCCATGAGATAAAGAGCTGAAATGGAGAGTCATGCATACCAGGCACTGTTTTTCCATCTTCTTTTGTCCAGTTGTGGTGAGTTTATGTGAGATGTAGCCTCAGTTTCCTGTTCTTAATCGACAAAAGTGGCACATGGTGTGGTCTTCTGCTGCTGTAGCTTCATGGTTGGATGTATAGGAATGCTAACTGACCCCCCGTTGCCTTTTTTATAATCTCCAACCAGTTAGCCCATTCTGCTCTGATCGCTGACATCAACAACAAGTGTTGGTCCAGGCTACTGCTGATCTCTCTTTTCAGACCACTCTTTGTAAACCCTAGAGATGGTTGTGTGTGAAAATCTCATTAGATCAGCAGTTTCTGAACTACTCAGACCAAAAATCTTGTAAATCTTCTTTCTTCCCAAATCTGATGATCAGTTTGAACATTAGCAAGTCATATTAACCATAGCTGCATGTCTAAATACATGGAGTTATTGCCATTGGATGATTATGTTTGTGTTATCAGAAGTATCTGTTTGAGGAAATTTACAAAACAACAACAAAACACTGATAACAAGGATATGAACAGCATAATAAGAGTAAGAGATTTGTCCAACTTTGTCTTACATGTCGTTCCCTGCCCCTGGTTTCTTTAGGAGTTGCATTGGGTGGTTTGAGAAAAGAGAAACTGTGATAGAAAGAAGAACTATGAGGTGTCTATGAGCTGCTGCGCAAAACAATTAGATGAGAAGTATGGGCATGTGAGATCATTGTTAGAGGTTTCAAGGTGATTACAGGAAAACAAACACAAGCCACGTCGTGTGATTCATGAATCAAACATGGGACTTAAACTCTTGATGGCCTTTTCTTCCATATTTCTCCCTCTTCTTTCTGTTTCCTTGTATCTTTCTCTGACATTATAATGGTTCAGTATTTCACAATACTGCAAAGCATAATACTTGGGTTGAACAGTCAGTGTCACCAAGAAGCAGATTAGTCTACAACATAAAGGTCAGTGCTGTTTAAATCATAAGACTTGCTGTGTTGCATGAACTAAATTACCCCAATAGGTTTCTATCTCCGAGGCTTATTCGGGAATAAGTGGAGCAGTGTGTTAATGTATCAGAGAGCCATTATGAAGCTATTATTTTTAAACGGTTGCCTCGTGCTTTGATGTGGCAGACTGACAGGGTATTTTATCTTCTCTGTCTTGCAAGTGGCTCATTTAACACACGCTGTTGAAGGTGTGTGTGAGTAGAATGGCGAGTTTAACATTTTTGTGTTTGTGTGTTACTGATGTCCCCCACAGGCCTTGTCATCCTCATGCTGGAGTCTCCTTAGCCAGAGGAATGGTCTCTGTGTGACAGAGGAGGGTTTCCACTAAGTAATGAAAAGATAATAACAGTGCAGATGAGGCAGCACCAGAGTTATTTGGCTTTAGATTTAAAGTATTAACCTCTCATCTGGAGTGTACAGGCAGTAGATGATGTCACTGATATCAGGTGATTGAGTTTATGGCAAATGTATTTATTTTTTCTGCAGTGCTTCCAACAGCTTAGAGGTGTATTACCAACATCTGGTGAACCAGAGTATACCAAGGGGTACACATCCGTCTCTGAACATGTGTCATCCTTACCACTAAGTTCAAAGTAAATTTATTCTTTATTTCCCATTAATATAGCTCCATTCACCCCAATAAGGCAAGATGGTGAGGAACATTATGAACATTCTTGCATACTTATTCATGCTGCTGCTGTTAAACAAACTGTACTGTTTACTGTACTGTTTGTTTGAAATATGCTGAATGTACAATCACACTGCGGTGTAGACCATAAAGTCTCCAGCACAGTGCAAACTATGGCTCGCTTAAAAACTGGGACTCTGTTCGCTCGCTGTTTTTGCAACAAACAATACAAACCTTAGAAAATAAGTAATGCAACTTTCTGTCTGCCTTGCTGTCGCTCCTGCTGCTCGTAGAGGACAGACTCTAGGTTCAAACACCAACGGTGAGCCATTTTTGGTTCTGGTCAATCGATGAGCTGAATTTTTTCATCTTTTTGGAGATGCAGCGAGCAGCTGCTACAACTATGTTGCATTGTCCAGGTGGTTTGGGCAACTTAAGTAAACTGCAGTGTGAAAGGAAACCAAACCAAAGAAAGGTGCAAAAATGTTTTGAGTTCCCACCCAGTTGAACAGAGTTTTTGGTAACGATATACAGCAACTCATACAGTTTTTCTTTATAAGTATTGATATAACAGCTATCAACTGAGTGATGGGTTGACTTTCCATCCTACCAGGAATCCACTTTGAGTGCCAATTTTTATCCATTTAACTGGTTTGAGATTGTTTGAGATTGGCCATTAAATAAAACCCAGACATGGTTTGTCGTTAAAGTGACTCATCACATCCAACTCAAGAGATTTTTCTGCTGACTTTTGACTGAAGGATAGGCTGAGATATGACTCCTTACCACTCAGTGACCTCTCCAAGGTATGCACTTCATCTTCTCCAAAGCCTTCTCTGGTTTCCAGCCTCTTGACCGTCCGCCATCAGCCTCTCCCAACACAGCACTATCTGGCTTCCTGTCACCGTCCGTCCTCCTGCACTCACTCAGATGGGGTGCCATTGTGAGAATTTGAGCAAGGGAACATTGCGCTCCTGGGTAACAAAAGGATATTTATAAAGCCAAAGTTTGGTGACTCCCTGAGAAGGGCATGTCTTAGACAATCAATCATGTTGAACAGGGATGGATAACGAGTTAAGAAAGTGAGAATTGGTGTCGACAAATGACTCAGAGTGGAAAGGATTTTAAAAATAATAAGAGAAAGAAGTGCAGAAGTTTCTGAACAAAAGTGGCAGCAGAAGGACATCTCTGTATAACTATCTGTACAAATCTTTCTTATTATCGTACTGTTTCACTTAGAAATAGGGATGGTAATGATTTGGTTGATATGACTTTATGCATATCACTGTGGCACTGTTTTAGTTGGTTAGTAATGCATTATTACCACCACAAAGTGGCATCAGTTTACCAAAATGTTTGCCTGTCACCATGACAAACAATAGAAGATTTAGTGTTGTGAGGTTTTGGTAAAAAAAATTATGTGATACTGATGCTAATAGACTACTAATATGAAAAACATTCAGTCATCAGGCATGAATACCTGCATGGCGCTCTTTTGATGCATTATGTAAACACTCATCTGATTGGAAGAAGCTTCAATTGATAGTTTAAGCTCTTTTAAGGTTGGTCCAGCAGTACAGAATCTCGTACACACCAGTTTGGATGGTTTCTGTGCTTCTGTTTGAACCATATATCGAAAGTTTTAGCATTGTAATAAACCTTTCCATCATGCAAACACACAACTGCTCAGACCACTTTAGTGTCTGTTAACAACTCAGTTAGGATCAGGTTTGTTTAAATTTGAATTAAAGAAATGTTGCCGTAAATGTAGCTAATGCAACTTTGTCACCAGATGAAGTAAGTTTAGTGTAATACACAAAGAGCAAAACAGTGGACCTCATCCGAAATGCCTCATTTCTCCTGACAGGTCAGTACATCCTGATCTGTGTTATTGTACCTTTACCTGGTAGGCAGCATCTTAGCCAGATATCAATAGATGTGTCAGCTATATGATAGCAGTTCAATGCCTTCCTTCAATAAGAACAAATAAGAGCATGACATAGAAACAAAGGAGAAGGATAGTGGACATCATGCAATTTGTGTTGTATCTTATTGACATGTAGTTTTAAACTAAAAAAATTGACTGTATAATTCAGCATGTTGCTGGTACTGCTTTGTTTTTATTGTTGACTCACACAGGAAGCTCTCACTCCTTCAAAGCATCAACAAACTGTAGTGTGTTAATCTCAAGCTTTTTGAGATGGATTGCTAAAACTGGGACCACAACAAATGGGTCCCAAAAATGTGGAAATGACCCGGACCTGCCGGTGGAAACAGGGCTTAGGTGAGCTGAACACTCAGTTAGCGGTGTTGTAAAGATGTCTGTCACTGCAGATTCACAGAACAGACTCACGTTTAACCATTGCATCATCACATACTCAACTGGAAAATGTAAAGTGATATTCTGTAGATCGAAACCATGACAGAGAGTGGTATTTTCCTCAGGTTCATAGCCAGGGCATTGGGAAAAAATACCCACCCACTCCAACTGAGTTTCATACACCATAAGTCTTTTTTTACTCCAAAGTTTTAATTTTATATGCATAACTTGAATACAGCCTTTGTAAACTGGTTGTCACTGGAGATCAGGCTCACCCTTCTCTATGCGCTGCAGTAAAAACCCTGTAATGTTCCAAATAAGTCTTTCAGCATTTTTATAGTCTTATTTTTTAATAGGTTCTTCTGGATTTCTCTGTTGTCTTGACAGAAGTCATGCCTCTATCCTCCTCAGGCAGAAAAAACAAACAATTTCTGTCTAAAAGATGAAGGGGAATAAACAAGCCGCTGAACTAGTTCACCAGCAGAAAACTCATCTCAGTGCTTCCCACACTGCCCTGTCAATAAATTCTTAATGAAAAATGCCCTCATTCCTGCTCTTCTTCCACTCTAATTTTCATTTCTTTCTCTGTTCTCCAGATCTCCTCCCATCCCTGGCTTCCTGGATGACTATGCCTTCATCATTTGTGGCTTGCTGGACCTGTACGAGGCCACGCTGCAGACGGAGTGGTTGCAGTGGGCCGAGGAGCTGCAGCTCAGGCAGGACGTGTTGTTCTGGGATGATCAGGGTGGAGGTTTTTTCTGCAGTGATCCCAGCGATGGCACGGTTCTGCTGCAGTTGAAAGAGGGTGAGGGAAGTTTACTATGTTTCATCAGATAATGATCCACAAAAAAAAAAAAAAATAAGGCCTGCTGGTGAGCTGAGCAGCCTCAAGAGACTTTATTAAACAGCTGTAAATGTATAAGTGAAGTTACTGGATAGGTGAAGACAAAGATATATTCTTCATACATCATGAGCCTTTTTCCTTCCCCACCTTCATCATTCACCTCATTGATTAGGTCAGAGCTTAACAAGGTGGAAAGTTCTGCTGTAATATCCCTGCTGGTTTCACTCCATTACCACGTTTAAGCCTCAAAAAAGGAGGGCAGTGTAGATGGATAGATTGGTTGATAGATGAGTAGATGTAGGATAAAAAGTGGGGAGCAGATGAATATTGACCTCCCCAATCCACTCTCAAAGCTATCCAACACTTGATCATTCAAGCCGAACCTTTCCCTCACAAAAGCCCTTTTAAAGACTGATGCTCTGATTTTTGGGCTATTTTGATCAGCAGACCTGTCAAGTATGTCTCAATGTCGCTCCTCAGTCCCTCTGCTTTTCACAGAATGAAAAAGCAGCACAAAGTGGCAGAAATCTATTCTTCATTTTATGACATCCTTATTTTATTTTTTCTTGTAACATCCTAGTTTATGAAATTCTAAATTCATTGCATTTTTCTTTTGTGATGCTCCCAACTAATTCTTTCAGCTCAGTTTTAAAGTCTTAATTGCATAAATGAAATATATATATATATATATATATATATATATGTATATATATTAAAACATCAATAAATATTCCAGATTTTAACCACTAGGTGGGGCATTTTGGCCTGTGAAATCCATCGTGCCTATATCTCTTTGTGTATTATTAAATTTATTCATTCTCTAAAATACATTTAAACAAAAAAACTAAATAAAATGTATGTTAATTAATTACAAAGCTTGTTATTAATTTAGTCAAGTCCTACCCTAATTATATTACAATATATTATATTTTACATATATCTTACTAGAATTGGGTATCTTTAGAATATTTCAGAAGTATGGTGAGCTCTGTGAAGTGATTTGAGCTTTGTGACAGGGTGGGATACTCTGCTATCAGAACATGGTTCTTGTCCTGTCCTTAGCTGACAGCAGTGACACCCGGTGTGGTCTTCTGCTACTGTAGCCAATCTGCTGCGAGGATGGACGTGTGATGTGTTCAGAGATGCTGTTTTGCATACTATATTTGGAATCAGTGCATATTTGAGTTCATGTTGCCGTTATATTATCTCCAAACCATTCTTTTCTGATCCCTGACATCAGCAAGGTATTGTGGTCCAGACTGCTACTGCTTACTGTGTGTTTTTGCTTTTTCAGAGTATTCTCTGTCTCTGTCACCTAAATCTTCCTTCTTCCTCATTTTGATGCTCAGGGGGAACTTTAGCAAGTTGTCTTTACCTGTAAAATGTAAGGTTTTTTATCAAAAAGCAATTGAACATGGTACCTAATAAAAAGTGGCCAGTTAATCTAAAACTCAGTATATATGAGTTTATGTGGTATCTTTATGTACTGCATAAAGATTGACAAGATGCCTGCAGATGAAAAAATACTAAAACTAATCAAACCCATATATTCCCTGAATAGTGTGGGTCTGAAAGAGAAGACTAATGGATCTAAATATAACTGGCTCTGTCTCTGATTTGCACTCCATTGTGTCTCCAGCTGCCAATGCTCTTCTCTAGCTGCTGGCTGCCGGCAGGTCAGAGAGTCTGACACCTTGTCGACATGCAGACGCTTACCTTTGATCAGGTGGAACAAAGTTTCCAGTTTGGATCTAATTGTCTACTTTTTGGGCCGATGCTTGCAGTGACCATCCCAAGCTTCCATCTTGTCATTGTATTCCTCTTTCTCCTCTCCACTCAGCTGCACGTCTTTGCTTCCAGCAATACATTTCTGCTTTTTCTTCTTCCAAAAAGCATGTCATATTTGAACGTGCTTCAGTCAGATTGTGGCAGCTCTGGTTTGATGTGATAGCATGTAACAAATGCTTAGCAAATCAGAGATGATGGCCGCGTATGCGCTCGTGTTTTCGCACAGGGGGCGATCGCCCCCAACGCGCCATCAAACCAGCACCCTTGCGTCTTTATCGGAGCTGACATGCCAGAGCTTTCTCATCTGAGAGGATTGACGGTGCCATTATGGTGGCTGCGCCGTGCGGGGTTGAAGCCCATTAGTGACGCTACAGCCGTTGCGGTGTGGACGCCTGTCCCAGCGGCGCAGCCTGTCAGTGCAAGACAAATTACCCCCACCACGCTGCCACTCTGCATCCCGCAGCCCTGCCAACCCCCAACCCTCCCGTGTTTGTGTTTGTCAGGTGAAATCCCTTCACGTGCTTGTTTTATTTAATTTATTTTAACCGGCTAAGTGTGTGTCCGGTTTATGTCCCTTCTGTTCTCTGCTTGACAAGTCGAGATGTTTAGCTCACATCGACTTGACGCCACTGTGAGGTTGTGATAAACTAACTGATAAAAGTATACGCATCATTTCTTTATGGATTTCCCTCACAGCACAGAAGAGGTGAATAAAGTGACACACGCAAGGCGACAGTGTCCTCAGCAACCTACATGCACATGTGTATGCATCCAGATCGCCATGCCACGGGACTTCCTGTGAGAGAATAAAATAAATCTGCATTCCAGTTGCACATGGTTTTTCTCATGTTTCTACGTGATTAATTTGTGCTTGTCAAAGAGAACATCGGAAATGTGGCGGACAGTAAATTTCATTTGACTTTGCATTTATGGATTTGTTGAGTTGTTGCTGTTATTTTTAGCTTATGACCAAAAATGGCAGCTGGAGTGAAAGTCAGATACGCAGACATCAGGGCACTGCTGAACAGAGAGGTCAGAGGTTATGAGAAGCCTCAAGCTCCGTGGACACTGATAAAAGATAAGAAGCAATTCCTTAACAGAGCTTAGCCATGAGGTCATCCTTCTGTGTTTGCATTACACACACTGAAACACAGGCAAAGCATCTGGTTTACAGGTTTGGCATCCTGGTTGTTGCTCACCAACCTGCTCATCTGAACTACTCAAAGAAGAAAATGATTTACTCTCAGTCACTGGTACTGTGACTCACTCTGTGATCTCACTTAATTAATTTTAAATAATCATAATAATCAGATTTTGTTATTACACAGTTATTTGTTAGATGCCTGATCCATTAAGTAAAACAGATAAATTGTTTTTAATTACTGAATGTAAAATGAAAATTATTAATGACATTTCATAACTGCAGTCATAAACATAAACACAGGGATACGAGCAGGACGAGGTGGAACATTAAAATACTTTAACTTTTTCAGTTTATTTAAAGCCATTTTTCTCCAGTGCAGAACATCTGAGTGTAGCCATTAATGATTATGTAATAAAGTTTCCTCAGGCTCATCATTGTCAACAACTGTTCAGTTTTTCATTTAAAAGTTTCTCGACTTAGTTTGAATCCTTTGATTTTACTTGTTACTAGAAAAGCACTCTGAGAGCGCAGACCTCTGCCAAGCTTCACCATAATGTTACTGAACATTTTAAAGTGATCCAGAATCCAGGATTTTTTCCGAAACGCCACCAAAAGTTAATCATTTGTTCCCAGTGACACTCCCAACATGTCATCAAAATCCATCAATAACATTTTCAGTTATGTTGCTAACAAACAAACCAACAAACAGACAAACACCAGCGAAAACATACCTCCATGAGGCGGAGGTAATTTCAGTGACATGGTTCTCTAGCAGCTTGCTGTAAAGTGCTGCACGACCCTATTAATGACATTATTTGAGTCACACTGATTTAAGATGTTTGGAATTTGTGGATAATCTTTCAATAAGAGGTATAATAATTAAAAACATATTTTAGAGGTGCAGGGCATATAAATAGACACAAATGTAAAGGAAAAAGTCCTTGAAACAATACTTATATCAGTAATTTCTAATAACACTAACCCCCCCTCCCAAGGGTACGTGGAAGTTCCATCTAGAATAAAAAGAACTAGATAAATGTAATCAGAAAATCAAGAAAGGGAATACATACTTTATAGGGCATATAGTTAATGTGGATGAGGAATAAATATAAGTTATAAATACGATTATGATAGAGGAGCTGCCAAACAGTGAGCACAGCTTTAAGTTTACCCATGTGTTACTGGGTCTCAGATCGGAATAAATAATGATCCCTGGACCCACTAAGAGTGTTTTATTCATTTATTTTTTATCTTCTCTGATTATATGAAATGCGTTAGAGACATTTTTGGTAGATTATTTAAGTTCTAGTGTAATAAAAGTATTCTACATGCAAGCAATGTTGAAAAAGCAATAAAGTTTTTATGACTTTTCCTTCTTTCTTCTTTCAGTGGTACCCAGCAGGGCCATTGCAGCTTTATAAAAATGATTTAATAAGATTTTATGCTTTGGTCATGAAGGACGTGGAGCACTGTAAATCTAACAAAAGTTTAGTTTTATTTTTTTCACAATAAAGTTTGACTGTATAGATGCAATTTAACTTCCATCTTTGGAAAATGTTTTAAAAATTGGGTCCATTTATTTATTTAGATCTCCAACAGCTTCCTGGAGTCTATCCAACATGTTGCCATACTATATATTCACAACTATTTAAGGTCAACCTAGAAATATATTTATTTTATTAAACAACAAAAATGATCTCCTAACTGTAATTTTGTTCACATTTGCACAACTTTTTAGAGAACAAGACATCGAAATTGAAAAGAAAAGTAGAAAAGAAGATGTTAATAACTAATAAATTAGTAATAAAATAATCATGTAATAACTTGTAAAATTATTTGAGTAAAGTTTTTTGTTCTACTACAGTCCTTTTTATAAAATTGTGCCGTCTCTCATTGTGAGCTGAAGCTGCTTCTCGTGCTTGTTAAATATCCTAACTAGCTATGTAGCGACAAACTCCTGAATATGAAATAAATACATGTATTAAATTCACGTTAAGAACATTTATTTTATATATTGGTCTATCCATGCTTTGTTAAATGTTTTTTATCTTTATGTGTCTGCTTTTATTGTATTTTAGTTATTTTATTTTTATGCTATGGACCTTGAATGGGTCTGAAATAAAGATTGATGATGATGATGATGATGATGATTATATACACAAAGACAAACAACTATGCACACTCACACTCACTCATATGGGCAATTTAAAGTCTCCAATCAGCCTATCCCCTAGGTACAAAAAGAATTATTCAGTCCAAAAAAAAGCATCTGCATCCGTATCATGATCTGATACTTAATTGACTTTGAAAGTCTTTCTAATAATGTGACTTTGTCCCCTTTTAAATCAAATGCATTAATGGATGTAGTAAAGTATCTCTATCTATTTATGTTTAAGCCAATAACTGTTAAATCCGTGTGTATTTGTTGTGTATCTGTTCGTTGCAGATCAGGACGGAGCAGAGCCCAGTGCTAATTCAGTGTCAGCATCCAATCTTTTGCGTCTGTCCCAGTATACTGGAAGACAGGAATGGCTCCAGAAGTCTGAGCAGCTGCTGGCAGCGTTTTCTGACCGTCTGACCAAAGTTCCCATAGCCCTGCCTGAAATGGTTCGGGCTCTAATGGCCCAGCACTACACCCTTAAACAGGTAAATGAACCTTTAAACACATAAACCATTGTATATGCAGTTTATGTTTTGTCTCAACAGTTTGAGATGAATCAGTCAAACTTTATTTTAAAACACTTTTGTACAAAACAAATTGCAGTACAAATTGCTTTACATTTGAAAACAATAATAAAAGTATTAAACCCTAAACCAGCAAATCACTCGAAATTTTCCAGGTATCTGTTGGAGCCACTTCTCCAGTATGGGGGACACGGCCCCCAGTGCTCCAATGACTACGGGTCCCACTTTTGTTTTCACCTTCAAGGCTTTTCTATGGAATCAGATTTGTTTCAAAAGTTCCAAGCACAACTTTTTAAGACTCAAGCAAAAAACAGAAATTAAAACCAAAACTTTCTAAAACCCAAGCAAAATAAATGATCTCAAAATCAAAAATGATCAATCATCATGAAAACTATTAGGCTTTTATTTAGTTACATTCAGTAGTTTTGTTTGCAGTTTCCTCGTCCTCTTTCTCTCTTCTCTGTCTTTTGGTTGCCGTTCACAGTTTTTGGTTTTGATTCTTGATTGTTTGGTTTCATTTCTGACACAAACCTTTCAAGGGTGAGCTCTTTTGGGGGCGCATTCTGATTGGCTGCTGAGTTTTTCCAGTACTTCCTTGAGGCCTTGGTACTTCTCCTGTTTCTTGTTTTCCCTTTTCTTCTCATTTCCATCACAATGGCTTTCCTCTGCTGCTTGTCCATGATCACTATGTCTGGTTGGTTCACCATGATTTTGTTGGTCTGATTCTGGAATTGTGGAGGATCATAGCCCTCCCATTCTCCACCACCTTGGAAGGTGTGTCCCATTGGGACCTAGTGGTTTCCAGCCTATATTCCACACAAATGTTTCCGCACACCATGCCAGTCACTTGGTTGTGGCATTCCGTGTATTCTTTACCTGCCAGTATCTTGCATTGTGCTGTGAGGTGTAGGATTTTTTTAGGGGTTTCTTTGCACAGTCTGCATCTAAAGTCATGCCTGGTATGGTAGATCTGAGCCCCGATGGCCCTGGTACTCAAGGCTGACAGCACATGAGCAAACCTTGAGTACTAGGGCCATCGAGGCTCAGATCAGCTCCTTCTAGCCACTTCAAAGATCAGTCTGATGTAAATCTCATGTTTTTACTTCCATGATGGTTCCTCCATTTGTTTTACTGCGTGTTCCAGTGCCTGATATATTCACTAAGTGCTTTGTTCCTTAAAGCCATTTTCCTGATGTGTCCTTGGAGCTTGTATGTTTCATCTTGGATAGTGGCTCTGATATTCACTAGTCCTAAACCTCCCTCTTAGCACGTATAGTTGCTGGACATTGGACTTGAGGTGGAATCCTCCATGCATGATAAACAACTTCCATGTTTTAACGTCTGTGGTCTGAACTTCCTCCTTTGGCCAGCGCTTTATCCCAGCAGGGTATCTGATTACTGGCTGGGTATAGCTGCTAATGGCCTTAATCTTGCTCTTGCCATTGAGCTGACTTCTCATGACTCACCTTGTGTTGCAGGTACTGTAGTTAGCTGTGGCAGCTTTGGTTGTTGCCTCCAAATGGTTGCTATTTAATTCTGTTATGCCAAGGTACTTGTAGCTCTCCTCAAGATGTGTTATTCTGCCCTTTGGGGTAGCAATGCCATCTGTATGGACTACTGGTTGACCACATTTCTCCAGTCCGAGTGACCTTCCGATGTCCCTACTGTAGATGCTGTTAACATGGATCTGTGAGTCAATTCCTTAGGCGGTAGCCATAGTCAGTCTTGTTGATTATTTCAACTGTCAGTTTGAGAGTGAGGATATAATGTAGGGATGAAGCACCCTGCTGGCTTGTTTTGAAAAGTCCAGCTGTACTTTGTTATTAATACTGACAAGTAGTCAAAGTAGACTGTATGAATCAAAAGACGTTTGTTTTCAGTCTGCCTGTCTGAGCTTGAGCAGTGGGCGTGTTTACCTGAACAAATGTTTGTGTCTGCCTACTGAAGGCTGGAAGTGTTTCTGCTTAAAGACAAATGCTGTGAACATAATAGATGTTGCCTTTATGAACAAAAACTGAACAAAATAATGAAAAGCAGTAGCACAAAAGGCTGAGTAAGTGTGAATCTGCATATTGATTGTTCTGAATGACATCTATTCTGTGAAAAAGCAAAGGAGTGAAAATGCATCCATGGATTCCAGTGAAAACAAGGGGAACACAAGAATTATATGAGAGTATATAACCTGTATGGAACATTTTTAATGTTCCGAAATTTTCATTTTACTTTCAGCGCATCTAAAGTACGTTAAAAAAGTATCAATCACAATGTTTTTGGATTGACAAACCTCTTTACTGCATCAGGTTGGAGCAGTTATTCTTCAACCTGACTAATGAATGGTTGGTGTGACATTTAAAAGGCTTCTCTCATAAATATAACACATTTTTATCCATTAAAATTAGACTTTGTTCCTCAATAAAATAGTCCCATTGTGAGACCATACATTATTACATCATACAAAGGTCTTTTATGGCAGTGTTTCACAAACAGAGCCACAGTTCCCAAGATAATATAAGTTACTGTTTGTGATCTCCAGTCACAACTGAGTGTTTCCTTGTGTGACTTATCAATCGGATCACCCTGCAGCCATCCTCTAAATGTAAGGCTTGATAACTGCCAAAACCTATATATATATATATATTTATAAGGAAAATAATGTGGTTTTTGGTAACAACTGTGACAAAGCACCCATATGGGTTAGGAATAAGGTTGTTTTTACGCATTGTGTTTTATTTTTTAATTTTGATTGATTAGATATACTTAACTTAGCTACATCTCAGACTCTCCAGGCTTCAGTCAGCATGTTAAATAATAAAGTCTAACATGACGGTACTATTTGAACTTTAAACCTTTATTTAAATGTCTTGATGAAGATTATTTCATGCAGTGGAGTTGCTCTAACCACTCATAAAGCTCAGATCTCAGATTGATTATAGTAAAACTAACAACAAATACTTAATACATTTTAGACCATAATACATCTCAGAAAGTACTAAAATGAAGTTAGATTAAGTTTGTTAAACTGTACATGTCTCTGTGATAGGCATGAAGTTCTCTGTGTCACACCACTCCTCACTGGAGGGAGAGCATTTCCATCTTTACCTGGAGAATTAAAAAAAAATACACATATATACTTTGTCATATATATTGATGAGTGGTATTATGTGTGTGGCATCAGAGAGTAATTTTTACCATAGACATAGAGAGCAGCTATGACATGATATGTAAATCATATAAATACCATCCAACTGTTTAGTTATTGTTTTTTAACAAAATGATTAAGTATAAACTTGTAGAGGAGGAAATGAGACTTGTCATTTTCAAAACATTCAGTGTTGTTGAAATGTGATGGCCCTAGCATTAGTGGCTAATATGGGCGGTAATAAGCTGCTAAATAGTTGGGTTTTATTTTATCTAAATTTGGTATAATGTCTGAAAGAGAATCTGATGCAGGCAAAGTTTTTATAGTGTATTTATGCTCAGATCACAGGAGTGGGGTCACTGTTGTTCCTAGAGAGGGAACTATTAAAAAAGTCCTCATGTCAGAGTTTAATGAAAAGGTATTGCATCATTCATTAAATTCATTAATCAATTTTTAATCCAGCTCTACTGTTCAGTCTTCCTCTCACTGTACAGTCACAGATGTAACATTTCACTGCTGACTGAAGCCTGGAGAGTCTGAGCTCTGACTTTAGGAAGTTTTTTAAACATCTCTGATCAGGCACAGTTGGACCTTGCGTCCATGCGTTTCCAGGAAGATGCCGTCGGAAAATTTCCCACTTGTAAATAATCTTTATCATTGTTAATTAAAAAAACTCAGCTCTTCATCAAGATTTAGTTGTGTTAAAATGGCAAGTATATTTGTGTTGATTGTTTAAGGCATAATTGGTTAGTTTAGTTTACATTTTAACTAAGTCTTTTTCAGCGTGAACCCACCACATTTTCATACTGAAAAATGGGTAAACCCTTTTTCCATCTGGATGTCAGAAGTACTCAACTTTATCTCCAAGGGAGGAAAAAAACTCTGGCAATTACTTTTGCTGCTATAAACACCACCCTCAGTAGATGTATAAAATTTGATGGCACATGGAATTACCAGCTTTGAAAAGTGGATTTAGGAAGTTAATCCACATTTAACCACCTCATTTTAACTTTAGTAGGTCATCTGAGGACATGGCTTTCTACTTGGATGCTAATTTAATCCCTGGACACACAGACATTCAAGATCATTCTATCTTTTTAAAGCCCACTTGTATTTAATGGGCCATCTGAGCTGTTGAGTCTCAGTTATATAATGAGTGTTAAAATATTAACACCCTTTGTTTAGCCTGAAACCAACCGAAACCAGTGTTACAGCAAAACAAAGTTTCTTGGTCACCTCGAAGAAAAGTTTTGATCTGAAAGCGTATGCTGCAGAATCAAAGGAACTGAGAAAAGGACAGTGTTAGTTAGCTTTCTGTCCATCAAACCTGACCCTCAGAGGACGAGTCAGGAGACGGGGTGATGGTAATGGCAGAGTGAGGTGAGGCAGTTTCAGAGAATTCACCTGCCTCCCTTGTTACAGCTACAAATACAGTTCTGACCTCCACTTCTTCCATCCTCTTTTAGATAACCTTTTCCCTCTTATTTCACTCCATTCACACTCTTCCATCTCATTATATTTGCTCTTTTTTGATTGTTAAATTTCTCCCTCCCTTTTCTTTTTCAGGTTGTGATCTGTGGCCATAAGGACGCTTCAGACACCACCAGCCTCCTATCAGCAGTCAACTCCCTCTTCCTTCCGTATAAGGCAAGTATTGGCCTGAGAGCGTCGCATCATCTTGACAAACATGTCATCACTCCCTAATGATCCACCACGGCAGCAGTACCTTTAAAGAGGCGACAGATTTGCAGTAACCTTTGCAGCATGCACACCCAGACACATAAACACACACAGATAGAGAGTGAGACTGACCTAGAACAGTGCCTGGGGTGTTGGCTAGTTTAAGTGTGGCGCTTTAAAGGTCAGTCTGAGCTTCTCTCCTTCCCTGTCCTCAGTGTAATAACTTCCCAGCTATCTCTTTTCAGGCATTAGTTGACCTAAAAGCCCTTTCCAGACATCTGAATGCCTGCTGGGGTTACACACTAGTGCTGCAGTTGTGGTTTAGCGAGTGAGAGTTTTTCCTGCGAGCGCTGACACAGACTGTTCATGAAGAGGTGGACAGGGGTCAGTCTGAGTCAGAAATACATTGGGTTATCATTTCTGTTGTTTATGGCCACCCTTCTTAACACTGTTAGCCTTACTTTGTATTTGGAGTGCTGTCAATTACATAAAATTCTCTAAAGACACCTTCACAGTCCTGACTCACAGGCCTATGGACAGTTTTGACCTAAATGTTTTGGTATTATTATAATATACATTTTCATTTTGATACTTTGTATGTAATAGACGGGTACACAACCCTCAAGTTTCATCCAGCACAATAAAAGTTAAGTGGATTGTCTCACTAAGATGCCCCCTAACGATGGCTAATTTGACCTAAGTTAGCTAATTTGATTAAAATAACAGGTGTTAGTGGCTGTAGCATCGGTTATCTCAGCCAAGCTAAGGCACCGTGATTCTGTACAACACCAAATACACACATACGCTTGGGGAGTGAGACACCACCTTCCCAGAGGAATAGCACAGCTTCCTCCAGCAGATGTGAATCACCCACCTTCTGATAACAGCATGTCCACAAGCACATGCTGGGACAGCAGCAGATGCAACACATAGGCATATTCTGGTACATATGCAAATCACAAGATGCCACGTGTGCATATTTTACATACGCAGGAGGACAGCGATGATGGGATGAGAGAGCAAAAGGAACATTTACAGGCTGATCGACAGGAAACTTCATCTGTAACAGTTTCACAGATAAATAATTAACTTCTTGTCTGTAATATTGATGGTCTGAACCCTGCTTTGCCTCGCTGTTGCACATTACCTCTGCTTATTAACATAAATAACAACTGAAAACACACGTGTTATGACTGGTTTAATTACATGCAGCAAGTTTGTTCATAAAACTATTATAAAACTATTGTTGCATCTGAAGCAGCTGTAGCTTTTCATTAAATGGTTTGTGTAATAAACTTTTTACTGTGAAATTTAGCTGTGAGACATTACTGTCAGCATTTTAACAACCAAAGAGCCTCTGTGTTGTTCTGGTGTTGCATGATGGCTTCACCACTTTTCAGCTGATGAGGCTCATCACGTGTCAGACATGTTGGATAGCTTTCTGCTGATGTCATTTCTGACAGATACAGATACTAAATGTTTGTGCATTTTAAGACTTTTGCTGAGTTTATTGTGTAGTTGTTAATATTTTGGGATTAGACCAACAGAATTCGGACTCTTAGTGTGGGATACTTTGGTCTGCTGCTGTGTGTGTCACTGCAGGATCACAGATAGACTGTTTTTCACAGCTTAGTTAGCTTTTTTTCTCTTTTCACACACAAAAAAAGCCAAACACATCTTTTTAGTGATTACATATGATGGATCAATCAGGATGTTTGAATCCTGATCCTGTGTGTCTGAGTAAAACATTTCACCCTTCTTTCCTCCATGGTGAACAACGTGATGTATGAGTGTGCATGTATATTTTGGCGGTGGTGATTGGTGCACATTGACTGACGTGTTTCCCATAATTGTGTATTGTTTGGATCCTCATAAGCTGCAGCAGCTGCTAGTAATATTCCAGGTCAGTGTTCCTTTAAAAAGTTACACTAACAATGTCAAATCAAACACTCACAATACATTGATTAAAGAACAGAATAAACCTAAATGACAAAAATATTTAAGACTTGCACCAATCCCACACCCTTCTAGTTCATTCCAGCTCAATCACCACACATGTATAGTTTTTCACATATTACTACAATAATTTACATCAAACCCAACATAACACTTGAAAATAATAAAATCCACCACAATCACTGTATCAACATAAAAATATCAGTAATATTATTAATAACTCCATCACAGATATAGCAATATTACACAATGACTCATCAATGATAGTCAATATGGCCAAAAATGACCCAACCATCGTACACACGTTTTGAAATTGCATCCCAAAAAGTTCAGCCTTGATTTCATCAGACTAGAGTACATTTTCCAATATGCTTATGGGAGAGTTGTATGTTTTTTACAAATCGTAGCATAAGTTAAATGTTTTATTTGTAAGGACAAACTTCTGTCATGCAGCCTTACTCCATAGTCCAGACACGTGGAAGATTGTTGTCACATACAACACACACAAACTATAATGGCCTGCAACTTCTTTAGTGATACCATAAATCTAAAGGCAGCTTTTTATGACTGTTAAGTGTCACTATTGCCCTCCGTATTTCAGCATTTTGATGTCCGTGCTCTACGGCGTGTCCAGTGCTGCATAATCGATACCTTTCAGAGATCTTTTTCATACTTGGCTAATGCTTTTTTTTTACTTTTTAGCTAAACTTTTCTTACTGCTGCAGCTTTTTGTTGCAGAAATAGCTGCAACAGACAGACCAGCAGGAGAAAATGCGTGCGGGTAAAAGGTGTGTTGGGAAGGGAGAAGTAGAATCAGCTGAAACAGATACAGGGAAAAAATGTGTGAGAGACTCAAGAGGGTCACTTATCTAAGCTCTAATGACGGGGCAGCGTTAGACAATGTTAAATGAGATGATCAGAAGACGTAGAAGGAAGAGTACGGAAGGTAAATGTGTGCCACATTAAATTAGGTAGCTTTGAGTGGCGAACACATCTAATTTAAATCTCATTAGTCAACTTACCCGGTTTAAAGCTGCCACAGATTTAATTGTGGTGAATAAGTTGCTCAGAAACTAACTCATGCTAATCTTAAAACACACACACTGAGATCTTCCCTTTATTTGATTAATTTACTCTATTATGTCACTGAACACATTTGCTGGTGGGGAGGGGGGGGGGGGGGGGGGGGGGGGGGGGGGGGGAGGGGGGGGGGGGGGGGGGGGGGGGGGGGGGGGGGGGGG
>JBAMHV010000023.1:17063398-17084351 GCA_037177535.1 Pseudomugil gertrudae
TAATATCACCAAGCAACATGGACTAGAACACACGCTAAATCCTCATTTAAATAGGCGTGTCTCCGACACTTTGCACCTGCAGTCCTTTGCGTCAGCAATCTTAGTAAATCAAGTACTAACCACGGTCCCGCCCAACACGCTAAATTCTAGACTCCACACGCTAATTATACATGCAAATTGAGATCTTAGTAAATTTGGCCCATTGTCTCTTCATCCCTGGGTTGTTGGACATCCTTGTAGTTCCACACTAGCTCAGTGGTTGCTCAACACTTCTCCATCACTCAGTCCGGGAAGCGGAAACTCCCCCAAAGCCAGGAATCTGCTTGGATCTCGGCAACTCTCCTGAGCTGCTGTGACTGACTCCGTAGTTGCTGCTCAGAAATAACTCATCAGGTATTTCCTCTTCTAGGGAGGAAAAATATGCGACAGTAATTACAAAGTTCCCTATAGGGGAAAATATTCTTTTATCCCGTTTTTGTCAACAAACTCAGGACCTCGTTTGCTTTTAATTGCTGACATGTGTGATGAAGTCTGAACCACCATTTCCTGATGATGCTATGCAGCCTCATTTGTGTGCTCCAAGCATTAATGATAATGTGCTTAATCTACATTTTCATGGCAACAACAACAACAACAAAGACCTTGCTCTTGTCTCGGAGACACCGCGGGCTTTTACTAAACATATCTGACATCTTGGGATGGAAATGGGTTCTTCATCTAAGCTGTGGGCTGGCTGCAGTACTGAAGACAATGACCGTGCCAAAGAAAAATCAAGACAAAATCACATTACCAAGCCAATTTAGAGTGAAATGTGTTACCCGCTGTCAGAAAACTAGATTTGAGTGGAAACGTTTTGGTTACTTTGGCAGGACAACTACCTGGAAGGCGAGCAAAAGGCTGACAAAGATGGAAAACATAAACCATGTGCATTTACTCTGTGTTCTATCTACCTGCTTCATTTAGTTTCATACTTTTCAGTATAGTAGACATGTTTGTTCTGTAGCCCGTATAATTATTTTTATGTAAAATGTGTGTACAGTTCAAAACAAAAGGGAAAAATTCTGTGTAAGTTTCTATGAATGAGTCCTGATTTAATTCTAAAAGCCTTTGGAAAGAGTTAAATCTGAAATATTCATGAGAAGTAGCAAAAACACAGGCATAAAGCAGCTAGCTTCTGCATTTGAAGCTGCACGCACCAGACCAGGAGCTTGAAAACAGCACCGGAAAAACTGTAATAATTAGGCACATGAATGCAGGACTTATTTTATTTTATGTGAGTAAGAATGAATCATAATCCAGGATTCATTGAATGTAGAACTTTCTGTGCACATTAACTCTATCGTGCTCGTTTATTTAAAAATGCAAATATGTAGTAATATAATACTTACACAAATACAAAAAATGTATAATTTCACTCGCTTAAACATACACGTAAACCGAAGAAATGCATTTCTGCTGCAGAAAATACCAGCAGATAAAGAGCTCCTCGGAGGATTCAACAGGTTGTAAATACTACAGGATCCTTTAGGAGCACCCAGCCACACCCCAGAGCAATGCATTTCAGTGGGATGGCTAGTTCAGTGTCTTGGTGTTTTCATAATGAAAGATCTTTTTTATAGACTGGGGATAGAACGGATCAGATGTAGGGCTGTCAGGCTGATAGTGAAACATCCACAGTGATCTGGATGCTGTACCTGTCTGTGTGCTGAAGACAGAACTGAGACATGAAGTGAGGCTGCTGTTTTGATATAAAGTGAGCCTGAATGTCTGTATGATGTCTATAATGTGTGTTTCAATTTACAATATGTATGGGAATGTCAATTAGGTGCATTATATTCATTAATACTAACATGATCTTCTTGCTGCAGCCTGTTTCTGTTAGATGAAACACATTAATATGACGATCACCAGTCAGGTCATTGACAAACGGAGCCATGAGAGAGCTCTGATATTCAGCAAGACAACCAGTGGTTGAAAAATGACATGTGGCTAAACATGTAATTGCTGATTGGCCTGGAAGGAAACCAGAGAAAATAGTTTAACAAGGTTTTGGCAAAGTTATCCACTGAAGCAACTTTAATTTGATGATTTCCAGCTAAACAAAATGTCTTTGTTTACCAGCACGAATCACAATCATGCTGTTTTTCCATTATCTATAGCTGACAGTTTCCAATTAGGGTCTAAACCACCTGCTATGTCTCCTGGAATGCATATGACAATGACTTTGTCTCTAATGCCATGTTTCTGGCTATGGAACTGTCAGTCATCCAGGTGTGGCAACTGGGTGCAAGGATACAGAGTTTACTAGAAACATGGGCATGTTGCTGGTTAGCCACAGGCTTAAGCTGGGGGCTACACCTCCTCCTGACTTTCACCCAGCTGGCCTGGGACTGTGCAGGATGTCTAAATGGGTTAGCCTCTCTTGGTGGCTCTGTCTTGAGCAAGCAAATTTTCTAATTTGTAGAGCTTCGCCTCCAAAGTTACGAACAGCCTACATTTGTTACCTGCATTTCTATTTGTAAGGAAGGCAGAAGAGTTTTAGAAAGATCGACACACAGATCAAAAGAAGGCCGGAGATGGAGAGAGAGAGCTAGCCATGGGCTAGAGAACTGAAAGATCCCAGAAATAAGGAGGACCAGGAGGGTCTTTGGAAAAGCAATACAGCACTTTCATAAGAAGTAATAAATTGATTGCACATTTTAGTGTTTCCCCAACACACCTGACCCAAATCAATGGCTCACCTACAAGCAGGTGCAGAAGATGACAGCAGGTTGTTGGAGAACCTTTCTATTTTACTATTTCTATTCTATAATCAGGTGTGTTGTTGCAGGGAAACACTAAAACCTGCAGGATGGTAGCCCCAAAGGACTGGAGTTGGAGACCCCTGTCTTCATGGTTTTCCCTCTCTCTATATAGATTCTGTGTGACTCTTTGGAGCCTTGAACAGTAAAAACCAAGTTAAACCAATCACAGCAGCTCCTCAATGGTAACCAGCTCTCTCACTGGTTAGCCACACTTCAGTAGGTAATAGCTTGTTAACAGCACGTTAACTATGTTAGCAGTACAGATGATGATATGTAGATATATTAAGAAACGTGTTGCAGCTAAGTCAAAACTTTGAAGAATCTGTCCAGCTTACAGAATACGAGTCTCTCAAAGTTTGACAAAGTCGAGCTGTTACTTCACCAAATCAGAGATGCCAGACGGGAACACAGATGTGGCTAACGAGCTGTTAGCAAGCTGTTGTATTTAAGTGTAATATTCAGACATTTATTTAAAGACATTTTTCATCTTTGTTGCTTTACAGTAACATCACATAAAGTTTCCTAAAATCTTCCTTCAGTCAACTGAAAAATGCTTCTGCATAATATCCAGCCGTATCCTGCAAACTGATACGAACTTTCCGTCATTTGCATTAATCCTGTGCATATTTCAGTCCATTTTCAAAAGGGCTAGCAAATATGTAGCTAAACACAACAAATAAAAGCAGTAACAGACCACCAGGAATCGCAGGGAGAGTGGTATCCAATGTGTGACCAGCTGTAGAGGTAATTATTACCATAATTGCTGTTCGTTTAAACCCATATTGCATGTAGTGTTGCTATCTTCTCTGTAAGAAAAGTAGCTATTGGCAGTCCTGAAACTTAACTTAACTTGCTTAAAATGACTAAATGGCATCATCACCTAATTTACCTAATCACACCAGTACATAAAGTTGTAATGGATGATGCAGTGGAGAGAGATTAATGTCAGTGAGAGGCCAAATTGATGATTTGACACTCAAAATTTTATTTTATTCTACAGGCATTTAGCAGACGCTTTTATCCAAAGCGACGTACATCAGAGAATAAAACAACAAAATCAAACAGGGAACAGCATAGATAAGTGCCAGACTGCTGCACGTCACACAGGTGTTGTCCTGAAGTGCTAGAGCCTTTTTTTTAAGTATTTATATTTCCCATTTGTTTTAATTTACTTTTGTACTTTTAATTTTTAAACTGACCATGTTCACACTCTTCATTAGTGGGCATGAATATCTGCCGGTAAGCCAGGATGGGATCAGACAGTAGCAGCTTTACATGATCCATTTTTAGTCATGGAGCAGAGGTTATCATCTCCTGCTCTGACTGCAGATGGGAAGTAGGAGCTGGGTGTTGCATGAGGACCGAGCCTACTCTTCATGCTTTATAGTCATGCATAAGTTATGTTTTTTTAACAAAACATTGCAAGAGCATAATTATTGTTGTGAAAGTGATGCATCTTTCTGTATAGTTTTATATATGCTCTGAAGACGCACCTCAGGGTTATAAGGTGTGTGTGGAGTGTGAATAAGCAGGAATTCAGACCAAAGCATTGCTGTTGTACTTTATATAGAGAATAAATTAATGATTTACATGTTAAAAGGAAGGATTTAAAAGCATGATATTTATCCTTTAACCCTCCCAGCAGCAAAAGATCTGTCATCTCGGTCATCTGAATGTGAGCAGCAGTGCAAACAACGCTCCGTGTCGGCAGGCCGGTGGAGTAGACACAGAAGGAAGTTTCCCCCAGAGGATTGTGATCACTCGCTCCGATAGATGGGGGTCTTCGTTCAAAGTGGCCTGCATGAACAAACATCATTCATCATGTTGTCATAAAGGCTCCCCTTAGGAAATCTTCATAGGCACTCAGAGCTGAACTGTCAAGTCTTGATTCCACTTAATTAATAATGAAAACATTATTATATTGCTTATTATTAATTCATGCTGTTTTATACTTTTAGGTTTATACTTTCTCGTATGTGCTGCCCCAGCAATGTCTCATTCCAGCTTACAAGCACTGCTGGATCCATATGTTTGAACAGTTAATACAGCTAATAAAGTAAACAAAGTTATTGACAAAAGCTTTCTTTTTTATTGTGTCTCCACCTGTGTTCACAGGTTTAGTTCAAATGTGATTCTTAGTCAGGATGCTTAAAGAAAGTAACACCACTGATTAATATCGGCCTCTATACGCAAGATACAGCAAAAGAAATTGATTACAGCCATTGATTTGCTCCTTCCTAGTCTCAGATCAACGATCATACAGTGTAATGAAAATAAAGCACACTGCTGCTATGCTAGTAAATATGATGTCCTCTGTGACTCAGAGTATGTGCAGCTGAGTTTTACAAAGTGAAAAGCTCTGTAGCTACCTGCTGTGCCTGTGGCTGTACCTGTTCCGGAGGCAGCTGTGGACATGCATGAAACAGATAGACGGCCTGGGGAAACAACTTCCTCTAGTGGCTGCTAGCGTTCAGTGTGTATATGTGGAAGAGCAGTCCTCCAGGGCTGCAGGGTCTCCAGATCTCACAACACAAGTAAACAATAAAATCCCCTTAGTATTTAAATCAGCTTTTTGTTTTTGTTCCTTTGAGAAAGTGGCAGATTTATTTATTTGATGTTTTGGGTTTTTTTTTTTGTGTGTGTCAGATCTGAAACTGTAAACTGGGAAGTTCTTCTAGGGAATGACATGACATCCTGTGGTGCCTCAGGTAGGCTGAGGTACCTTTCTGCAGGACAGCTTTAAATGCAAACTTTACACAACAATTCAAAATGCGTGCTGCTTTAAGGCAATCAAAATAAAGTGCAAAGGTCTCCAGCCAAAATGGTGAAACAGCTGCAAAGCTTTGTTCCTGCATGTTGTTCTTTTCTCTGCCCAAATGATCACACAGTGCTTCAGTACTGCTGAGGTTCGGACCCTGGGGCGGATTCATTGCTCCATCAGACCCGTGGTCACTGAGTTTCTCTCCAGTTCCATTTGACATGCTTCAGCCTTATGTCCCAGTTTCCTTTCCTTTGCTTCTGACAGCTCTGGAGACCATTTCTAATGATAGTTCATGAACTGCAGTAGCATCTTTTAGACCCTTTGTCAGGTCAGTTTTGCATCATCTTCTATTTCCAAGGACATAATGCTGAAACCCAATTTTCTCCCAGTTCTGAAGCTTTTACTTTTCTCAAGTTTTTAACATTTTTTAGGGCAATTAATGACATACTGAGATACACGATGTTTCAGGCAGATGTAACAGGCAGGAGATATTGCTGCTGATTAGCTTAACTGTCATTCGAAACTGAGGAGCAACTAAACCGGAAGAAAAACCTGGCAAAAACAACGAGGAAGGCAACAAATTGGCCGGTGAAACTGAGAAACGAGGAGTATAAATACACTGAAGTAAGACGAGATGGAGATAAAATGCTTGATCTAAATGAAACCAAGTGAACCATAGACATCTATAAAGAGTAGACGCTGCATCGACCGCTGCTGCCTAGTGGCGCTGACGAACCGTGGGGCCGCCATCTTGGACCGGTCGCCGCTCCACTCAGTGTAATCTGTTATGCAGGCGCAATGAGGCGTCAGTGCGGTTAATCAGTCATAACTCGCTGAATACTACATTGATTTTCACAAAGTTTTTTGTTGCAAACGTCATACATGTAGCTATGAAACAGGACACATGATTCAGTGAATTTTTATATTCATATTGGGCTTAGCAGTAATGGAATATTCTGATGGTAGCTACCATAATACTGTGTAATACCTAAAACACATACAAATATGTGATAGAGAAGTAAAAACTACTATTTAGTTGTTTTAAAAAACAATTAATATATATATAATATATTCATATATTTATAGAATATCAATATCAAATATAGATATCATCATATATCAATATAATTCAGAATGAAAGAGAGAAAATGAGAACAACAATAAATAACTAGTCTGGAAGTAATTAAAGAAATCGAGTTTTGAGACATGACATAGACAAGACTATACATTTATGAATGCTGATAGCCTTATTGATGATGCACCTGCTCTTTGGAGGTGACCTGGGAAGCTGAAGACGGAGGAAATGACACCATCTCTGAGTCTCACAATCTGACCCGTTCTATCAAAATCATCCGGCTTACAATGCTCACTGCAAAGTGCGGATGAATGAAGCCTTCCCTCCGTAAGGCCCTTCTTCCCGTACCTTATTCCCTTCCCGTCCCTTCCCTTTCCTTTCCTTCCCTTCCCTTCTCTTCTTCCTCACATGTGTTTTGGGAAACTGTCAAAACCAGGATACAGGATATTTGGGAGAGTCTACTCAAAGACTGTTCAAAGTAGGTAAATCTTATTTTCTACATTCTTCTCACTATTTTATTCCTATTTTTCTATTATCTATCTTCCATTTTTATTCATATTTTCCTTTTGTACTGGATAATGAACAAATAAAGCCAGACAGGAAATAAACAAGGGAGCAAAACACGAATAATTACAAAATAAAACAGGAAACCAATAAACACCACAGGTTTGGTGCACAGAAACTATGAAACTGATATGTTGGGAACATTTTGTAAATGTGAAATGAAATATCTGATATAGCTTTGCAACAGTCTGTTAATAACATGTGATACAATATAAACTTGTACCTTTGTTGCTGGAATAATTCATATCACACATGTTTCTCGGAGCTGGACTGAAAACTAATTATAAAAGTAGCCAAAAAGAGCTTTTAGAAAACTTGGGAACTACTTTATACACTGCTTTAAAGCCTCACTACTGAACTTTATTTTTTTTAACTGAGGTCCTAAAAACAGCATCAATGTTGCATCCTCTCTTTCTGAGCTCCCTCGAGCAAGTTGTCTGATATCACGTCTTATCTGCAGCATCCTCGTCTCTTTTGCTCTCTTATTTCCTCCAGTAGTGTCCTCTCAGGTTTCTTTGTCTGCCATGGTGCAGGTGTCACACATTGCTGAGATGCTGCAGAGCAATAATGACAACAAACATGTGCATAATAAATGTCACACTGCCATCAGAATTAATGGGATTTACAGGAAAAAAAGCTTAATGTTTTGCAGCTTTTGCACATTGATATAACCTCAGCTTCAGTACGACCGATCCTGTATGTCATATGCTGTGTCTTTGTGTAATCCTGGATTGGGCTGTGCTGGAATGTTAATTTAATTGATGCCGGGATGCTGGCTCATTGATAATAAAAGTATATCTCAGAGCGAGACAGAAAATCATTTGAATTAGTTCATTTATTTTTTTAAGTTACATTTAAAGTTATGTAATGCTATTTTAATAAATAGAAATTCTGGCTGTTTGGAAGCTAAATCTCACAAAAATGTATCATAAAATCAAATAAAACGTCTGCAGAATGAAACACCTTCAGAAATTCTGAAGAAATGCTTCTGAAAACCTCTTAAAAAAGAACAAAGAAAGCCTGGATCATCGAAAGCACTGGAATCCATTCCTCCTTGTTCCATCCCTTCTCATATTAACAAGCGGCTGGAGTCACATTGCACGTGCAGCAACTTTCCCCCCTCAAACTTTACCATAATAAACTCTGCACCAATCACACGACAGTACTCTTGGATGCCGTCACTCCCTCGCTTCTTATTGGTCGTCAGCTGATATTAAGATTCCAGCTGTTTCACCCCCTCCTCCTCCTCCTCTTCCTCCCTCCCCCTCCAGCCCCTCTCAGGTTTAAACTGACACAGAGCCCGGCCATTTGAAGCGCGAGCTCCGAGTCAGGCCGCGCTCTGATTGGCGCAAAGCGGGCGCTTTCTGGGCGGGGAGTGAGAAGTTAGGATCCCCCATCCAGCTGTGAGAGCTCCGCTGATGGACGGAACCAGGCGGATGTAGTCTATAGGAGACAGAAGTGAGAGCAAGAGCCTCCGGTCTTTCCTGTGCGCGAGAACAGAGAGGAGAGGAGCGTTTGAGATATTTACACCGCCTGTTGGTGTGCAGCGACTGGATGCGCAGGAGCATCACTGTGGATCTTTAGAGAATAAAAGTCGGAATACACCTTAAAATCAGACAAATGTTGAAGAAAACTCCGTGGATGCAACGAAAAGTGTGGGATTGTTCTTTTGAATGAGGAGGAGCTGGAAAACGCAGAGGAAGCTTTCAGCATCAGTTGTGTTTTTTAGGTTGTATCTAATAGAAAAACAGGATTAAAAAGTAGTTTGTAAAGAGGAAAAAACTTGAAGTTAATCTCTATTTAATCACAGAAGGTGTTTCTGAAGTATAGGTGCCGCTGGAGTGGCTTCTTTAACCTGGGTCTCGCGTCTGGGCGCGCCACCTGGAACCTATACGGTCTGACGCTCCAAACCCACAACCAGGGGAGACTCCCCTCCTTTCTCCCTCCTTATTATTCTTTTTATCTACACATCTTCTCACCAATAAGGATTTCTCAAGCTCGAGTGGACTTTACAGCCCCGACAAAAACTGATCATGCGATGACCGAGTGCGCTTTGGACACATCCACCGAGTCCTTTCTAGGTAATAAAGCCAACAGAGAAGATGCAAACGCGTTTCTTTAAAAAAGATCCAATAAGCACAGGCGCTGTCTCCGTTTGGACGTTTTGGCAGTAAGGTGAGAGATGCTGCTAAAGTTTGCACGTTTTAATTCAGCGCATTTAGGGGCTTTGTTTCTGGGAAGGAATGCAGGAATGCGTCTTAAATGTTCTGGTTTCCTGCGCAGAACTGGGGGCTGTGTTGACTCGGATCTCTGGAAATGAAAACTAGTTTAGCACTGATTAGTATTTGTTTACAGCACGTTTGAGGTGATTAATGTGGTGATTATTTGTGCGCATAATTTAGTAAAAATAAAACAACTCCATCAGCACCAGGTTGCTCCAGACTTCATTTAGATCTTATAAACTATGTTGGCAGTGTGTTTTTTCTCTGTAAAGTTGGCTGTTTTTTATATAAAAGGGAAGTTACTGATCAAATGTAAATATTTGATAGACTTTTGATAATGAGTTTGCGCCCATTTTTGCGCCTTCCTCCGTCTTTTGCGGTCCAACATTCCCCTGCTGTGTCAGCTGTGTGTAATCACAGTCCATGATCGTTTGCAGGAGCGGAATGATGGCCGAGGATGGGGGACATCTCTCCGGGATCCCCGACGCCAGGGGCTCGGAGGGTCGCTCCTCTTTACCGAGGACTTTCATCCGGCTCAACGACCTGTCCGGGCTCGGGTCTGGAAGCGTGGAGCACGGCGAGCTGGTGATGGAACCGGCGTCCCCGGCGCCTGACGGGATCTCTACAGGCGGGGATGAAGGCTCGACGCACGGCGGAGAGAGCCTGCCCTACCCCACGCTGGCCCCGGTGGTCTTCTTCTACCTAAAACAAACCACCCGGCCTCGGAGCTGGTGTTTGAAAATGGTCTGCAATCCATATCCTTTCCTTTTTTTCTGTCTTTAATTTGTGAGATGGAAGTGCGCTCATGCGCACACCTGTGGCAGGTAAGACGCGTTTGGCTGACCTCCGGTTTTCACTTAAATCTTCATTCTCTTATTATTATATCAACGTTTGTTGAGTGAAAACGCTTCATGGCTTTGATTTGACGCTCACGTGCTCATGTGTGCACACGTGTGAAAGCCTTGAGCGTCCTGGTCCACGCGCTCCGGTTTACCGTTCCCAGATTGCGCGCTCATTCCGAGCCAATTGATTATTCATAAGGAGCAGCAGGCATGAAAATCCACTGACCTCACGTGACTGGGCCTGTTTTTTAAAGGGTGGGGGTTATTGACACACCTGGCGTGGCTTTTTTATTGAGTCTTTGGGATGGAGTCTATTTCAGTCACTGAGGCTTATTGATGCTGCTGAGGTGTGCTATTGATTCATAAGTGTTCAGAGCTGCACAGATGCAGTGCTGCTGTAGGAAGGACAGCGAGAAAAGAGGCTCTACCTCTTTCAGGCAGCAACAGAGTTGTAGAAATGAGAGTTTGTTTGATGCTGCTCAGCTCTGAAGGTTTCAGACAGCTTTTGTTCCTCCTGTTAGGTGCTTTATTCTGTGCACTCCCTTCCTGTCCGCCTCCTTGCTCCTCCTCTCCGTCCATCCCTTCTGCCTCCTCTGCTTCACATCCAAACACCCCCATTTGTCAATGTTTTAATTGAGATGTGCTCAGCTTGTCTTCCTCCTCCTCAAACTCCCAGAGAAATGTTGTCCACGAAGCCGATCACACTTGTCACTCCCTAAACCTGCTTTTTCCATCATCCTTCTCTCATCGTTATTACCCTTCTTTACTCACGATCACAGCTGATTACCATGTTTCTAAATGTCAGATCTTTTAAGGTCTTACAAATAGACTTGTTTTTCTTTCAGCTGCAGGGGCATACAAATGCCCTGCAGCTCCATGGGGAGCAGGGCGATCTATGATGCTATTATCCATTTCAGAGGTTCTCAGACATTTGTTTGTATGGACCTCCCACGAAGACACTCATTTCAGAAAACCTTGTAGGTTAAATTAGTTAGGAACCAGATCAGTGATTTGCATAACCACCTAATTTCTGCACAAAATGGTTTAATTATTCAGCTGCTGGAAAACAGTTATGTAGCTACCAACTGATTTAAAGTTGCAGAAGTGATGCTGGAGCTATTGGTAAGTCATTAGTTCGGATACAATTTTGCAAGGATTAATATTTGCACATAATTCTTTGAAGATATTTTGTGTTCTAAGGACTCTGACTTGCTTGTAATATTTATAGTGATCTGCTGCTGTGTTTTCTGACCATTAACTCATATTTTAAGCCCAGTCCTTCTGTTGGGACTGTTATCAGAGGATAAATTTGTCAGTATTGTCTTGATCTCTGCCTCAGACTTTCTTGTAATGTCCTATAGTAATCTACAGTAGTTTGCTAAGTTTTTATTTAACTATCATTGTCAATTTTGATGCTTATTTTCAATCCAGTTTTGTACCTGAATAGTATAAATACTTTAAGAGGCACCTATAGCTCAGTTTCCACCCATGAATCAGGGTTGATATGCTTTAATGCACATTTTCTTGTTTTTCCAAAGGGAAATTAGGCTACCAGCAATATGTGGTCCCATCTTGTTTTTGGACTCTTTTGTTGGGGTTCCAATGTTTGACCCAAAGGGTAGACCTTAACACACTGCAATCCGTTGATTGGCTGAAAGGATCATCACTGTAATCAGGGTATAGTTAAGCAGCATCATGTGCTGCAGGGAATGGAACAGAGATGAGGGTTTACTCAATGTAACCAAACCAGTTTATCCCGAGCCGAATTGCTTGTTGGAAATGAGGCTTAAGTCAAATGCTGTCCCAGGACCTTTGCTACCAACAACCTTTTCCCCGTGTTTACAGTAAGTACCGTAACACAACTGATTAACATTATTGAAGCAGTGTAGGATCATCTGAACAGAGAATGAAACAAAAATCAGTCAACATCCCAAAATAAGCTTTGGAAGCCTCAAGAAGTCTGGAGGTCTATTTCTGAATACTTAAGAAATAACAAGGCAAACATGAGCTTTCAGTATCTGTAGGCTGCTGCTATTCCACGTATAGGCACATATTTCCGGTTATCTAAGCAAAGCAAAGGGAATTTAAGGTATAGTTCAAGAGTTTTGCACAGCACTGTACGAGAACCTGGAGAAGATGTTTGGTGTTGCTGACAAAATAATGAAAAACACTTTTCATCTGTTGGGAGACCAGGAGATTAGCCAATTAGTGAAGAAATACCAGGAATTCATCAGTGAAAGCTGCCTCAAATCTGCTGACTTCTTAATAGTCGGCAAGTCGTTTCCACCTCTCACAACTTCTTATTGACTGTGTGCGATCATATTTACCAGCTTTTCTGCATCGTCTAATCAGGGACTGATCCAATGGTACACAGATCCTTTTTGTGTCAAATTCAGGTGTAGGTCCTGTAGGACCAGTGGACTGAACCAATCGTGTCACACGTGGATGGGCTCCTGTGTCACAGATTACTGAAATCGGAGGACTTCCAGTGATTGCTTCATACTTCATTAAACAAGTCTTCTACCTGTTATGAGAGATGTTTATTTAGATGCTGATTCGTGTTTATGGAGGTTCATTTTGTATTTTGAGGGATTGAATCGGCAATGCTATTTGAGTGCTGAGTGTGTGTGTGTGTGTGTTGGTGTACTGGGGTCCCAAAGGCTGACCATCTCCATCTAATCGTTTGCCCTTTATTGTGTATCTCTGCCCATTTGAAAAAGGTCACTGATTTCTAATGTGTTGTAACGTAACTCTTATCGATCGGCTTTGGTGCACCCTGTCTACGTGTGCGTTTGCGTTAACACGAGGATGTTTGGTATCAGATGTAGCAAATAAGCTATATTTTTAACTCTTCCACACTTGATCTGTGGCCCTCCTCTGCCTTTTCCTCCCCACGCCGTGTCTCTCTGAGCTCTCGGCTTGGAGAACTAATCCTGCAGTAGTCGCTCTCCCTCCTGCTATAAATACATTCACAGCACACCAGAAGCTGCAGCCAGCTCTGATGCACAGAGACCTCTTCCTCCGTCTGAAGCTGCAGAGCAACTAGGCAGGAAAACCCGACTGATCTCGGGGTCAGAATCTGTTCTAAACAGCCGTATCCTTGGTAAGCCCTCGGCTTTAGCCGGCCTTTGGCTGTTCAGTCTGAAGTAATTGGGACCCCTGGATGCTTGCGGAGGTATTTAGGGTCTAATTGAAGACCCCTAGGGTGCACGCTCTGAATGAAGTTTTGCCTGTGTGAAGTTCTCTTTGCTGTTTTTTCTTATTTCTGCAGAGTCTGCATATGATAGAAGTGAGTTTTTACATGTATGTGTGTTTGAGCGAGGTTGTATAAGCAGCTCTCTCTCTCTCTCAAACACACACAAACACATTTCTACAGGACTCCCGTAGGTGTCTCCTCACTGGTAGGGAACTGAATGTCGTGCCAAGTCAGGAGAAGGAGGGGAGTTTGGGAACTAATCCAGTCCCATCTATGCGCCAGTTTAAGCAGAGGATTACACCTGCTTGGACAGGGTGGGTGGACACCTGGCAATAGGTGGATGAAGCATTACTGTGGTGATATGAAAGTTGAGCTCTTTTTAAGCTTTGGGCTCGACTTCCTGAGCTTGCCGTTTCTGACTCCTAAATAGCTCTTTATTTACTGTCAGTTAGTTTCTGTTTTTGCTATCATGTTGACTCATGTTCAGTGGTTTATATGTTGGTAAGCAACTTTTGTTAGAAAAGCTTATGTCTGAAGTTGCCATTTGGGAGGGGGGGGGGTGTTTGAAAAAAAAAACGTGAAAAATGTTGTATTTAGGTGTATTCATGAACATGCGGCCAAAAAGTGTCACATATTTTAAAGTCCACAGAACTAAATGTCACAAATCTTTATAAAAATTTGTACATTTGTTCTACATGACAGGGCGAACAATAAAGCCTCAAGGATCTATAGTCTAAACCAAACAGGGAGTCGGCCATTTTGGGTTAAAGTTGCCATTTTGACTCATGATGAGCACATGACAATTATTGATTTATGAATTAGCCACGCCCCCTGGTGGCCAAAAGTTTAGAACGGCAATTCTTTGATATGACATCATCAATCATTACAAATACTTCCATTTTGTTTCGATTATAAAGTTTACCAGATTTAATCAGTCAGGCCCTAAACGGACTGATATGAACCTTTGCAGTTTAGGCCTTAGCCCCACCCACATGCATCAGGAAGTGTTTTTTTTACTATTTCTCCACAGGAATTAAGCTCAGCAACTTTAAACTAAAACCTGTCAAATACATTCATGATGGGACAGTCAAAAACACTTATACCAGATTTAACCATGGCGAATAAAACAGGAAGTACCTGTAACTAAGCCATGAAACCTTTGATCTCCATAAACACTGCATAGATGATGACAGTCATGCTCTTATTTGTCGTAAATGCAAATATCCTGAATAAGATATAATATTGCTCCACAGCGCCCCCTATATTTTTTCAATCTATCAGCCCCGCCTACTACATTGACTAACACAAATGAAATGCAGCATGATCGTAGTAATTCCTCTTGAAAAATGGACCTAGTCTAAGGGAGTTTGTCCGATTCACTCCAAACACGGTGGGAAGCTTCCTGACAAGTTGAGGACAAAACGCTGTTCAAATCTTTCTAATAGGAGAAACCGTGTTACCATGGCAAAATCCTTCTTGCCATGAAACACGGTTTGCTCCTATCTGCATTGAAAACCAGGGAATCTGCACTAAATTGACAGCATTTATATTTAACACATTACTCTTTGCCTTGTAAAATTAATAGGTGTATTAAGACTTGGACCCATTGAACGCTGCTTGTGGCTTTAAAAGACGTTCTAATCAAACCTTCAACCGAACAACATGAAAATCAAATAAAGTCCAAAGTTTAAACATTATGACTCATTAGATGTACAAATTTATGTATTTTTTCCATTTGTATTCAGCTCAACATCTCCAGATTTATTTTTCCAGATTTAGGAAAGGCTGTGATTGTGTTGTGGTTAACGCTGTTAAGTCTCTTCTATCATGGAGTGTGCAACAGGCTAGTTCATCTTCTGAGACTGTCCCACAAACTTTCCTGCACCCACCTCTCTCACCCAACCTAAAGCTGGATGCGATCAGATAAAGACAAACGTTTGCTGGTCTCTATAAATCACAAGAAAAAGAAGAGGGATGACACGAAGATAAGGATCCAACAATTGTCAGATATTTACACCACGTTTAAATGTGCAAAGTAGATGAGGATGGTGTCATGGAGCAACTTTTAGGACAACCAGTAGTTATGTTCTTACTGAGAATTTCACAACATCCCCGGGTGGAGTTGGTTCTCTTTGACTCGTCCAGTCCGCACCTAAATGTCCACAATCCTCCTGTGCCATTCTCAGTCTCTTCAGCTGAAGATCGTCACATCGCTTGCAATCTGATACGTCTTTTAAACAATGGAGGCCAAAGCAAGCACTTACTCAATCAGCAGAATATGTTCCCTACCGTTCGCCCCCTCCCTTATCTTCACTTGCCTCCCTTTCCCTTAAATTTCCCTTGTTTGTGAAAGGTGAATGTTGGCTGGCAAGCTAGACTTAGACATTTTTTAATCTCAGAGAGGAGAAATTTACTTTTGACAGCAGCTCTTGATACAGATTAAAGTGCAGGAAGCAAGCAAAAATAAGTAAACATATCACACAAATATATATAAACACACAAATATACACATAGAAAAAGTGTAAAAAAAAAACCAACTCACAAGCTATACATATTTACATGGTGATGATGGAATCTGAAAAAAGTATGATGGTATTAGTAGTGGTAATGTATAATGAAATATAAATAAGTATTACATAGTATTATGACTGTACAGATACGTTGTAGTCTGACAGCAGTGGGAATGAAGGACCTGCAGTAGCACTCTGTCCTACTCTGAGGGCGTCTCAGTCTGCTGAAGGGGCTGCTCAGCCCCTCCACAGTCTGGTGCAGCAGGTATCCCAGGACAGAGCTGACCTTCCTGACCTTGTTCAGTCTCTTCCTGTCCTGGTGCTGTTCGCTCTCCAGCAGACAACAGCATAGAGGACAGCAGAGGTTACCACAGAGTTATACTATGTCCTTAACGTAGGCCTGCATACTCCAAAGGACCGTAGTCTCCTCAGAAGGTGGAGGCGACCCAGGCCCTTCTTGTACACGGCATCTGTGTGGTGTGACCAGTCCAGTTTACTGTATAGGTGAACACCCAGACACGTATACTGTCCACCAGGTCAGTGTCCTCCTCCTGGATGTTTACCAGTGCATGAGGTGGTGTCCTTCTCCAGAAGTCAATCACCATCTTCTTGGTCCACAAAGTATATGATGACTGAGCGATACTCCAGCTCGTTCCCCTCAGACACACAGCCCACAATGGCTGAGTCGTCAAAGAACTTCTGGAGAAGACGGCTGCTGGTGTTGTAGGTGAAGTCTGAGGTGTAAAGGGCGAAGGGGAACGGTGAGACCTTTTAAAAAGCAAGTAGAGGCTTAGCCAGAGAGCCAAGTTGGATTTCAGGGAGGATTTTTAAGAGGTGAGAAAGTAAGACTTTACCCAGCAAAAACTTCTCTTCTCTTCTCAGACTTTCTCCTTCAGCTCCTGCATCCTGTTCTCCTGTCTCAGCTCCTCGGAGGGTTGAGACGTTTCAAGTGCTGTGTAGCTTGATCTCCAATTCAAATCTAACCACAACTTCGAGGCTACAAACTCTGCTTGTGTGTGTACGTGTTTTTCATGCACTCCTATAAACTGAATATATATATTCTCTTGAACTCCCCAGGCGGCTGATACGAACCCTGCATATGCACTAGAAGATTGTTTGATAAAGTATTCATCTAGTCAACCTAAGGCCTTTCTGACGTTTTTACTCGTGGATTCATGTCTCTTACTGAATGATGCCACTTGCATGTATTTTGAATGCCAGGCCTCATAACACAGGATATATATGTGTGTGTGGTGACTTGCATAAAATCACTTTAAGGTGTAACCAGTGTGTTAAGCATGTGGCCTGGCTCAGCTTTCTAAGAGTGAGCTTTAATGTAAAATGCAATTTGTCAAACAGATGGGTTAGCTGGCAGTGTTTATGGTGGATGTGCAGATCTGATTTGCATTTCTGACTGATTGGTCAGTGACTGTAGGGCAAAATAAATCAGCTTTGAGAAGCTACAACTGAACATTATGTAAAGCAACCAGCAATTATTCTCATAGAGCCAATTTCATGCTCATTTACTGATTCATTGTGTCACTTTGGGGAGTTAGCGGCATTAGCTAACATACTAGTAAAAATTCTCTTTACATACTGTAGCTGCTTAGAAATGCTGATCAGCCAGTTTGAATGCTAACCTGGCAAAGATTCAGCTGGAAGGTGAACAAACCATTCATGTCACATTCCAGAGAGCTGCTAGAGATCCAATTACATCTATAAAAACCCACCGGACACTTTAATAAGTCTACTTTACTAGTATCAGATAGAATCCTTTTTTCTTCAGAGCAGCTTTAATTGTTGGAGTCATAGATTCAACAAGGCTTTGTTAACATTCCTCAGAGATTTTGCTCCATTGGGACATTTTAGCATCACACAGTTACTGGAGCTTTGATGAGAACTTCCTGTTTAACATCCCAAAGGTGCTCTATTGGATTGATGACTTCAGTGACTCCTGACCACATCTGTAGTGCTAACAGGAGGTAGCGTTTTGTTTCAAACTTTGCTTTTGTAATGGTTGAAACACCAATAGATACTTGTAAACTTTGGTGTTGTTCTTTACTGCTATAACGCTCATAGATTCAACAAGGTTTTGGAAGCAGTTTTGCTCACTGTTGATGTGATAGCATAACACAGTTGCATCTATGAAGAGAATCTTCCATACAACCACATCTCATAGCTGCTCTATTGGGTGAGATCTGGTGACCGTAGATGTTATTGGCATACAGTAAACTCATTGTAATGTTGAAGAAAACAGTCCAAGATTTGTGACATGGTGCATCATCCTGCTGGAAGTATCCATCAGAAGATGCTGCACTGTGCTCATACAGGGAGGATGGACATGGTCAACAGTAATACTCAGGCAGGCTGTGGTGGTTAAATCATGTCATGCTGGTACTAAGGGGACCAAAATGGACCAATACAAACATACCCAACACTATTACACCACCAGCCTCAACCATTATTAGAAGGATTCATATATTTCAACCAAATTCTGATGCTGCAATGTGAATGTGGAGCTGAAATGGAGACTCATCAGAGCAGCAACATGTTTCCATCTTCTGTCTTCCAGTGTTGGTGTGTCTGTGTGAATTGTTGCTTCAATTTCCTGTTTTTAGCTACAGGAGTGGCACCTGATGTGGTAACTGCTGCTGTAAAACATCAACCTAAAGGCTAACAAAGTTATCTCTCCTGTTGTCTTTCTACCATGTCCAACCAGTCTGTCCATTCTCCTCTGACCTCTGACATAAACGAGACATTTGGATTTAGACTGCTGCTCTCTGGACATATTCTCTTTTTCAGACCTTTTTCTGTAAACCACAGAGATGGTCATGAGTGAAATCCCAGTAAATCAGCAGGCCCTGAAACATTCAGAACAACAATGCGGCATTCAAAAACCCTTAAACCCCCTCCTTCCTTATTCTGACGCCCAGTCTGAACTTCAGCATGCTATCGCCCCCATGCAGCATGGGACACTGACTCAAAAAGATGTCATTTATTTGCCATTACTCTTTAGGAATCGGCTTATTAGACCACATCTAATACAAACTGGATTAATGTAGAGTATTTAATAGATTTGTTTTAATTGGACTCCTTAAATTGGACGCTATCTGTAAAAGTGCCTTGAGGTGGCTTTGTTCTGAACAGGTTGTCGTTTAAATGAGAATCCATCTTTAGAGTGTTAGATACTCTTTTTTTTATCCTCAGTTCTCACCCAGGAAGGAGCATAAAACATCATTATAAAGTAGACAGCCAAGAGGATGATGGTTACAGTTAGGTCTGATATCTTTCTTTGAACTGACTGTTGGATTAGCTGCAGTTCTCCATCTCACCATGCATTTTTCCCTTTTCTGATGAAATCTACAAGGCAGGATTAGCACTTGCATAACTGCAGACCAGCTAATGAGAGCAGTGCAAACATTCAGCTCTGTGGCGGGTTTTTATGCAAGCAGGTGTAGAGCTTAGCATTTGTTTGTGGTGTTCTTCTTGTTTTTGTTTTTTTTTTAACCTAAAATCCGAAGGCTTCATCGTTGTTCGCCTCTTGGCTTCAGCAGACGGGAGCAGCAGTCTGTTATCATCCTTTATCAGATAGTTTTAGTGACCATACTGTGCAGACTCATTGTGCTTGTCTTTAACATCACTAACATCTGCTTTGTACACAATCAGCAAGCATTTATTGGCACCAAAGTTGTTTGAAGTGATGGATCTTTTAGTGTAATGTGCTGAACCCAATCCAAACAGCAGTTCACTGGAAACTGTGATAAATCTGTTCACTAGCTAACTCCTGACACAGTAGGTGTGTGAAAGTCAGTGATTCAGACACTGACACACTGAAAGTGCCAATTACTGAGGCACAAGAGAGGTGCCAATCAGAGAAGAGGGAAGAAAGACAGTGAAAAGGACGGAGATCCCGCAGAAAGGTGTAAGTACACGACTCGGTGTGAGGTCTGTCTTAATAAGGAGCTTTGCTTAAGCTTTAAGTTGTTAAATGCAAAGAAAAGTCATTGTGGTCAGCTTGCTGGTCGACTCCAGAATGTTACAATGCTGTAGCTTCATTATGCTGTTGCATTGTTAAAACTGCGGCTTATTCTTTGCTTTACACCTGCTGTTTGTCCCTCTAGAGAAACTTTTCCTTGACTCAGAGAAAGTGATTATCGCATTTTTAAGAGGTAAAATGCTGCTGCCAGTAGTGTCCTCTTCAAAGAAATCTTGCAGACTTTACAAAAAAAGTGCTACACAATAGAACATAGTTTCCACAAAGGATGCATTGACTTTCCAACCACTGAAGCAAACAGAAAACAGGCAATGAGAAAGGGGTTATTTAGATTTTCTTCATTGTTATGCATAATGGAGTTTCATTTGATCACCTCTCAAACTGCAACGGGTTTTATTTATTATGCAAACGGAGGAGACAGAGTTCTAAATGCAAACTTCACAGTGAGTTAACCTTTTAAATTCCTAAACAGTTGTTTATGGAAAAGTAAGTTGTTGTGGACCAACTACTTAACTTAGATCATTTTTGTAAGAGTATAGTCTCTTACTTTTCCATTAGTGACTTGTCAGAAAGAGTGGAGGAGAGGGTCCTTGTCCAAGTGGAGGAGTTTAAGTATCTCGGGGTCTTGTTCATAAGTGGGGGGGGGGAATGGAGCGTGAGATCGACAGGTGGATCGGTGCTGCGTCTGCAGTAATGCGGACGCTGTATCGGTCTGTCGTGGTGAAGAAGGAGCTTAGAAGGCGAAGCTCTCAATTTACCGGTTGCTCTATGTCCCCACCCTCACCTATGATCACGAGCTGTGGATCGTGACCGAAAGAATGAGATCCCGGGTACAGGCGGGCGAAATGAGCTTTCTCCGCAGGGTGTCCGGTGTCTCCCTTAGAGATAGGGTGAGAAGCTCGGCCATACGGGAGGGACTCAGAGTAGAGCCGCTGCTCCTCCACATGGAGAGGAGCCAGATGAGGTGGCTCGGGCATCTGGTTAG
>JBAMHV010000023.1:17084985-17109381 GCA_037177535.1 Pseudomugil gertrudae
GTGAATGTGGCTGGGGAGAGGGAAGTCTGGGCTTCTCTCCTTAGGCTGCTGCCCCCGCGACCCGACCTCGGATAAGCGGTAGAAAATGGATAGATGGATGGATGGATGGACTTGTCAGAAATACCTTTTTACTGAATGAAGCCTGCAGTGCTAAACATTCTTCACATAAAAGCATCTTGATGTTTTAATGGTGTATAACTATTTATTCTACAGTCATTTAGCAGATGCTTTTCTTTAAGGCAACTTATATCTGAGAGTAAGAAAAATACAAGTAAGTAATCAAACAGGAGGGGGCATCATAATTAGGTACAAGTCAGACTGCTGGGAGTCTAGTTGGATACAGGTGCTGCCATGTAGTGCTAGAGGCAATGCGCATTATTCCTGTCCTCTCCCTACAATAGTCCCTTTGTTAAATTACAATATCACAATTTCATCACAGAGTATCATCTTGGGAGTTAGTGCACACAGCCTATTCAGTGTAAAATTGTGCCAAAGAGCTGGATAAATCTTTCTAGCTCATTCTGACAAGTAAGAATTAAGCTAAATGCAGAAATGCTCCTTCAACAGCTGAGTCTTTTACTTGCTCTTAGAATTAGATAAAGAATCGTCTGATCGGACAATTTGGTAAATCCTTCCACCACAATGGAACAACAGAGAAAAAAAGGCTAGCTCTTAATTAAAGAGTGAAGGTAGACAGGAGCCATTTGGGTTATTGTTTTGTAAGCCGGAAGCAAAGCTTTAACCTCAATGTGCGCTGCAACTGGGAGCCAATGAAGCACGATTAGCAGCAAAGTGAGATGAGCCCTTTTTGGGCTGGTTGAAGATCAGATGTGTTGCTGCTTTCTGAATCATCTGCAGAGGTTTAACTAAGTAAGCAGGTAAGCTTGCAAAAAGGAATTACAGTAGTCAATGCGTGACATGACCATAGCCTGTAATAAGAGCCGTGCTGTGTGTTCTGTCACGAAGGGTCCAATCCTCCTGATGTTGTAGAGAAAATTGGGAAGACACGGCAACTGGGCAACATGGACTTTAAAGGTCAGCTGGATGTACACCATGACACCAACATTCCTGGCAGAAGATGTTGGCAGAAGTGTGATAGAATCAAACTGTACGCTTATTTGTGTAGGAAAGCAATGACTGACTGGACACACATCGGTCCAAGGCAGATTTAGCTGAAGGTGGAGATTCATGGGGAAAGATAAGGAACAAAATACTACTAACAAAAAAAGTAAAAACAAATGTTTAAACTGATGTCATGACAGAAAGTAATGTAATGATGTGCTGTGCAAAGCTTTGCAGTTCCTCCTGATCATCACAAAGTGAATCTTTAGTTTCAGTTTGTCTACAAACTGGTGTCCGACACCTTAAAAACATATCCCTAAATAGCTACTCTACACATCTTGATACTGTTACTTATCCACTAATGCTAATATAGTAAGTGTGTCAGTTGTGATGGAGGAAGCTAATCAGCCGTTTCTTTATTGGTGGTATTGACCAATCCAAATGAACTTTTCTAATCCATTGGCACTTGTAAAGTTAGTTAGCTGTAAAAGAAAATATGCTGGTCTATATAACATAAAATGCATGGTTAGATATACAGAAAATGTTTATATCTACACATTTTCTCTCCATGCCTTGTGATTTCTTATCTTGTCACATCACTAAATCCAAAGATTGAAACAGGATCCAGACTTTTCATGGAGCCTATTGAAGCTGTGGTGTGGTGATAGAACCATAAAGCATTCTCCGGTTCACGACAAAACGTAGTCATGTGATCGTGTGTGAGAACGGTGCTTGTTTGTAAGGCAGTTTCCTATATGTGCATGTGTGTGTGTGTGTGTGTGTGTGTGTGTCTGCAGCTGAAGACCGACTAAGCTGAAACACACCCGGTGAGACGACCACATTGATTCAGGGGCAAACCGCAAACTCTGCTGCAGACTGCCAGACAGCCGCAGGAAGCACTCTCTCTGTCTCTGTGTGTGTGTGTTTGGCGAAGTACATGTATGAGCACATGTGTGACTGTATGAACATGTTGGCTGTTTCTCACTATTTCATAGATTAATTTATTGTTTTGTGTGCACACTTATGCTGATGTTTTTACTCACTTTAGTTCTAGTTGTTTATGATAAATAAAAGATAGGTTTTCTTTCTTAAGATCAAGTTCAGACTTTCTAACTGGTCAATTGATATTTTTCTTCTCTTGTGCTTCTCCGCCTCTTTGATCCATATGACTAAGTTAACAGATTAATGGGAGACTTGTACAAAATAATAGCTAAGTCAGGGGATGGAAAAAAAGATAACAGGAAGAAAACTGGAAAGAGCAACAAAAGGGTCTGATGACAGCAGTGGGAATGGTTTAACGTGCTGTCTTCAACTGCTCATCCTATAAAAATCTCTTCACCGCATGTCTCACACACACAAAACAGCTTCTTTTTTCCATTTTTTGCCTTCAGCAACAGTATATCTTCTCTCATATTGTCTTTAGTTTTGAAACACTCCGTCTCATGAGGGTGTTTGTCCTCATAGAGCCAATTTGTTCCTGATTTCAATCAATTATTTGTGTAGGGAGAACAATTAGTACAGATAAAGCCAGCAGGTACAAACAGCTTGTTATGATTAAAATGTATGAGAAAAAACAAAAGGGATTCTGTCACTGCTGTCTGCAGTCCATTATCAGGAGGGGTAGTTCTCTCAGAGGTAGTTAACTGGTTAGCTTTGTGTATATTTTACTGTTGGAGACGTTCAGTTGGCTGATTATTTGGTTTGTTAAATTATAACTGGTTTGTCACTTTACCATTGATATACTTGATGTTAAAATATTGATAATATATGATGATATAAAATATGATGTTTTAAAATATTTTTCAGTTCTGTCACTGGCAGCTGTTTTGTAGGCCAGATGTAACGAACTGGGGCAAAAACGGGTTACACTCTAACCACTCGCACCCTAACTCTGCTCTATTGGCCAGATGTTGCTTCCTTTAACACAGGTTATTACAAATATCTGTGAGACCAGACAAGACCTAAAGACTTCTAAGAAAAATAAGATTTTGTCCTAGTTTGGCTGAGTTGTGGTAGCCACGGTTACCACAGGTTTCTGCTATTATTTAAAGCCAGATCGGGCCTGAAAGAAAACTGAAAATGGGCCGTGTTTGGACCAAAATGTTTGCTATGTGGGAATTTATTGGCACAAATTGCTAAAAACATCATGAACATTTCCATATAGGAAGGGGAAAACTGGGGAGTTGGTATGATAAGAGATGTTAAAAAATATTTTTACTGTTGACCTTATACTCATTCAATGGTGCAGCTGTGATTGATTAATCTATACTTGGCTGATTGGTTGTCTGGTTTAAAGTTATTTGGATGGTTGGGCTGATTGCCTGGTTGGATGTCTCTTTTTAGTAGCTATGGTTACCTGGGGGTTGTTTTAATGGTTGCTGGTTTATTGTGCAATTGGTGCATCTGAACTTAATTATTTTTATGTAGGTCTATATTTGGATGCAATTAAGACAACTTACTCAATACAAAATCCACACATGTACGAGTCCAGGCGTTTTTAGTTGGTGGAAGCTCCAAATGCTTGCTTCTAAACTCGCCATATCTTCTCTCTACCAATTGTTAAAAGAGGAGTGTATCTTAGCATTACCATTTCTTTTAAGACATGCATGACAGATTTTGGTATCAGAACAGCATGTCTGAGAGAACACCTGGGAATTTAGTGAAAAAAATATTATTTACCTGCAATGCAGCCATTTACTGAAAGAAGTGCAGAGTTAGTTTCCTCTCTGCACATTATCACGTGGACATCGAGTGGGAGTGTTTCTCACTGTTTGGGGTAGGTCTTACAATTCACACTAGCATTAGATTAGGCATTAAGCCAAGCCATTAGCTGTACTCAGAACCTCTTTTAAAACTTTTGATGTAGAAATTTAAAATCAAATTCTGTTTCATGTGAATTAATTCTTTTCAAAATTAGTATTATCCCCCTCTATGAATGTACTTCTTCCCCAGCCCCCTCTCTGCCGGGCTGTTCCGTGAGATGGCTGTGAGTTTATGTAGGACTCAGTCCAGGATTTCCCTACCAGCTTGTTCTCATTAGGGTCTTGTAGACTTGAGCTTTGCTGTGCTGAGTGGCAACAGAAGGGAGTGGGAGTACAGTTGGAGGTTGAGGAAGCTATGCACTTACCCTTCCACAGCAATATCTCATAGGAAGAGAGTAAGAAAAGGAATAAAGAAAAGATGGAAGGTAGGAAATTTAATTTATATAGTACTTTTCACAAATAAAACCCACAAGTTTGTCAATTCAGTATTCAATTCAATTTTATTTATATAACCCAGTATCACAACAAAGTCATCTCAAAGGGCTTCACTCACAGTTAATCACACAACAACAGACATAACACACAATAAACACAGTAATAACTACACTAAACTAAGCAGACCCAGGACATCCCTGTCCTTAGACCCTCCTTCTCTGTAAGGAAAACCTAAAAAACCCAGTTGTGGGGATAAAAAATGAAAAAAACCTTATGGAGCTGAAGGAGAGATCTTCTCCCAGGATGGGCAGGCAAATGTGCCTAGGACTGTTATCAATCAGCTCATCTAAATTCTGAATAACACAGTTCAGGTTTGTAGCCTGTAGCCGTTCTTAACAACATGGATACCAAAATGAAAAAAATGCATAAAACACATAACACATACAGTCATTAAAACTCGAATCTTAACTGCCTTAAAAATGGAAGGAATCTAAACATCTTAAAGTAAAACATAGTTCTTTGACACAATTTGGATGTTTTGTAGAGGCCAGATTTTACATTTCCATCCATCCATTCATTTTTTACCGCTTATTCCCTGAACGGGGTTTGTGGACGGGACACTGGAGCCGATCCCTGCTGGCTGGGTACACCCTAGTAAGGGCCAACACACATAGACAAACAACCATGCACACTCACACACACTCCTATGGGCAATTTAGAGTCTCCAATCAGCCTATCCCTAAGGTGCATGTTTTCGGACTGTGGGAGGAAGCTGGAGTAGAATTTTAAACTTACACTCTAAAATAGACGGGTAACCTGTGGGGACATGCTAAAACTGTGGTGAGCCTTGTGTTTTTGTGAAAGTACCATGAAAGCTGGGCAGCAGGATTCAGTACAGCCTGAACACTGTTCAGCACTTTCCATTTAAAAAAGTAAAAAGGCTGTTACGGTAGTCTAAGCAATATGAAATAAAAGCATGGATCACACTCTCAAGTTCAGTCTTTGACACCAAAGTTCCCAGCGTTGCTATGGGAACAGTTGAAGAAGCAATTTCTGACCAGATCTTGACAGTAATTTTCAAGGTTTAAATATGACCCTTAAATTCCTTAGCTTAGTTGAAAAAATGGGTTTAAAGCTCCAATATACTGTTTATTTTGAGAGGTTTTAAGGTCAGGAGCAGTGGTCAAAGTTCCGGTTTTATCAGATTTGGTTGTAGGTAATTGCCACTTAACCTTTCTCTGAGGTTGGTCCAGCAGTAAGTTAAGAATTTATAGGGCCCTGAAACTGAACCCTGTGGTACCCCACAAAGGGGTTCAGCAGGATCTGAGATATTCTGATTCAAGTTACCACTAAGACATGTAAGATGTGTGAAAGCTGAACCAGACATGCCAACCAGAAACTAAAAGACAAATCCAACAAAACCAAAACTGAACATTTGCCTGAGTCTGCAAAACCCTGACTGAAATCAGAGACTCAAATTTAATTTTTTTAAGCTTCTGACAGTGACTACATTGGTGGCCAAATCAATATCCGTTCCTTCTTCTTCACAATATCACTACCTAATTTAGCTTTTATATACAGTTTCTATTTGTTAGCACTTTAAAATCCTGTTTTTTTTTAACTATGTCCTCTTTTTTTAACACTTACACATCCATCCTCCATCATTGACTAAGGATAAAAAGTGCACTTCATCCCCAACTCCTAATTCCTACTTGTGTTTTATTCCTCAGACAGGTCAATATGTTTGGGAGCAGCCTGTCTGATAGAAGTTCCCTTTTTAGGCTGTGTTACTGACTAAGACCTCAGGTGGCAACGACACACACCAGACCCAACCACTGGCCTTATCTCCCCACAAGCACACACACTTACCCACACTTCTTGAGGGATAAACATGTGCAGTGCCAAGTCAGCTGATTGTCATATCAGCCCACCTTATGCTGCAGTTATTGTCAAAAATTCACACACAGAGAAATCCATCTTTTTGTCACTTTCTGCTCTATTTTGTGTCCTGCTCTGCCCTTTTCCACCTTTCTCTCCCCCTGTATCTCAATCGCTCTCTGTCAAGTCATCAGAACACTAATCAGGATTTTCCTGTAACAAGAGTTTGGAGTCTGGTGTAGAAAAAAAAGAGAAATGGTAAAAAAGAGATGTCTTATTATAGATAACAAACGAGGGTTATAAATACCTCTGGGGTCGGGAAGCTTATATAAGACTTAAGATGTATCAATTGCTCTTTCAGCCAAGTCTGTGTGCTAGAATTCTGTGTTCACGTTAAGCTCTATGTAACTTGTCCATAGCCTGGTTCATTTACAGTCATTAACCACGTTATTACACCTTGTGAGTATCATGTTGGACCCCCTTTTCCCTCAGAAGTGCTTTAACTCTTCATCTTACAGATTCGACAAGGTGTTGGAAATATTTCTTAGAGATTTCACTCCATATTGACACAGTTGCTGTAAGTTTGTTGGCTACACAACCATGATGAGAATCTCCTATTTCCTTTTTCACTAAATCACAAAGCTGCTCTTTTGAATTGAGATCTGGTGGCTGGAGGCCAATGGAGTACAGTGAACTCATTAAATAAATAGTTGCAAGTGATTTGAGGTCTGTGACAAGGTGCATTATCCTGCTGGAAGTAAGGTGCTACACTGTGGTCCTCTGAAATTAACAAGAAATTTTGCTCCAGACTTTTAACTCGGAGGGTGGGGGACACAGGGGTGTTGTCAATGGACAGGGAGAAAGTGTCAACTTTTGAAAGTGTAGATTTTGTACCTATGAGGATAATTACTGTTTTATTACTGTTTAATTAAAGTAAGTTTGTGGTGAACCAGGATTTAATTTAATGTCCTTTTGGATAGGCAGGAAGTGAGGGAGGACAGAGACAGTGTGGAGTTTGGTTTGCTGGAGAGGTAAAGCTGGGTGTCATCCGCAAAGCAGTGAAAATATTACAGAGGGGAAAGAGATAGATGATGAAGAGAAACGGCCCTAGGACTGAACCCTGGGACACACCGGCTCTAAGGGGTGAAGGGTGTGAACTGAGGTACTTGAGCTGAATGAACTGAGGGCAGCCTGAGAGATAAGAGTGAAACCAGTGGAGTGGGGTGTGGGAAATGCCAAAGATAGTGTACTGAGGAGAACTGAGTGAGAAATTATGTCAAAGGCTGCACTCAAATCAAGAAGGATGAGAATACTTAGAAGACGATATTCGTCAACCATGAAGAGGTCGTTGGTGATCTTAATGGGAGCTGTTTCAATACTGTGGCAGGAACTGGAACTGTTCATACAGAGAGTTTTGGGTCATGTGGGTGTGAAGTTGAGCAGCAACTGATTTTTCAAGAATTTTGGAAATGAAGGAAAGGTTAGAAATGTGGTGAAAGTTATTGTTATTAGTGGGATCTAAACCAGATTTTTTAAAATAACAGATCAATAGTGGCAGTTTTAAAGAGAGGGGTAATAATTCCAGTAACAAGTGAGGAGTGAATGATTGCATAGATAAGAGAGTGGTTATGTTCTCTTTTTCAGACCAGTCTCTGTAAACCCTAGGGAAAACCTTAGTAGATATGCAATTTCTGAAATATTTAAATCAATTTCTGACCTTTTAAGGTCATGTGACACAGATGTAAATCTGCTTTTTCCCCAATTCTGATGCTCTGTTCTAACTTCAGCAACTTCTCTCAGCAAAGTATCCATAATTTAATCCTATGAAGTGTTACACATGATGCTATTAGATTAACTGATTAAATGTGTTAAAAAGCAGTTGTAGTAAAATTGTCAGTCAGCACACTGCTCTACCTTTAGCAAAAATGTATTTTTCTATTTATGTGTAAATCTAACACACAACCAAATGTTACCCTATTACAGCTAATTGCATGATTGTTATCCACTGTCAGGATAAAACATGCAGCTAAACCTGCTTTGTCCCAGTAAATACAGATTCACTGTAGGCTAACTTCAGCTGGCATGTCTGCACTGAGGCTTGACCACCCAAAGGGGCCAGCATATGTACAGTGTGAGCTTTGTCACAAATTTCCCTGTGGTGTTTGTAATTAAGAAACTGCAACAGAGGAACCAGTTTTAATAGTGTGCATTGATGAGTATAATAAGTGGTGTCTTAGCATAGGGAAATGGTATGTCATTGCTAAACTGATAAACTATCCAATAATAGATCTGTAACTGACTATGTCTATCAAGCTCACTTCACTTATATGGCATCCTTCCTGTAGGTTTTAACATTTAAATAATTAAATGAACATGAGAATATTTCATCTGTGAGAAGATACATTATTTTAGACATTAAGTGTGTAAGGGTGACTTATTTTCTAAAAGTCAAGTTAAGGTGAAATTAAGGTGAAGACGATTCTTAGAATGTATGTCAATGTCATGCTTTTACATGTTAAAATATGACTATCTTCTTTTGATAAAAATGTTTATGAGTCCCCAGCCAGGGACATGCAGTGACTATTATGTCCAATATGGACTTGTTTATTTGCCGTGCCTCTGCTGCCTCACTTGCAGGCAGGGTAGGTAACAGGCTTGCGGGTGAGTCTGCCAATTTGTTGTCATTGCACAGTAAGATAACTACAGCTGCTCTATACAAAGTCATCAAGTTTTATATTATTACTTGTATTTGTATCTATTGTATTTGTATAACACAAAGATTAAAGAAAAGCTAAAAGAATGATTGTCAACCAGTTTGAGTCATCATTAGTATCTTAACTGTCCAGCAGCATGTGATAATATCTGCAAATTAACTACAGAAGAAGTAAACGTCCTAGATAGACCTAATGCTATGCATATGAATCATTATGCTGGAAATACATCTTAGTTTCCTTTTTAACTATATGTATGTTGCTTGCTTAAACCAAAGCTAGCTAAAAAGGTGGTTATCAACTAGATTGAGAAGCAATACAATCTTATTTAGCTGTTGAGGTGCTAGAAATAAAACAAAAAGTTCACTTTTCATAGATAATCTTATTTATATGGATCATATGCTGATACGATGGTGGGAAATGTGCCCTTGGTACTATGATAGGCCACCATTTCATGTTTTTTTTGTTTCTTAATTTATTTGAAACAAACAGCTGTAATCAGTGGTCTGCCACCACTTAGAGTAAAGTTGGGAATAAATGGGGGCCTGTCCGGGGTACATTCGTAGAATGGCTTTAGGTTCTTTGGTTTTAAAAATTACAACATAATTTTATTCCAGGATTGAAGTTAGAAATGAAGTTGCAAACTAGTTTTATGTGCTTTTGGTGCATTTTTATGCAATATACAGCTTGTATAGCTATAATAAAAACAAACAAAAGACAAAGCTAGTTAAAAAGGTTGTTGTCAACCAAATAAAGAAGAAATTACAAGCTAATCAAGTGTTAAATCTGCAAAAGATATATATATATATATATATTCTTGAGGTCTACCATTTTCTTTTCTTTTTTTTTAATTGAAGCCTAAAGGTCTCCAAAGTTTTATGAACTGCTGATAAATTATGTGCATTAGTTATATTTGTTTAGGAATTGTGTGTGTGTGTGTGTTTTCTCGGTGTCTTTACTTTTGTCAAACTGTAATTGCACCGCTTCACTTCAGTGCCCTTTCACTGTGATCCATTTTGCGCAGCCTGTGGCACTGACAGCACAATAAACTCTTACACACTCATACACACATGTATTTACACAAACACACCAGCACACTCCCTCGGCCCAAATCACTGTGACATTTACAGTTTTGCAGCCATTAGAACTTAATGTCCCAGGGGTGCCTGTGTGATGGCTGCTCCAGAATCGGATCACAGCTTTTTTCGAGAGCTCTGAGCCTTTGTATCCTTTTAAGCGCTACACCTGCGCTGGGATCAGCTGAGGAGTGAATGGGATTAAATCCCATGAACCTGAAGATTAACAGATTTAAAGACAGTTTTAAGGTCATGTGAAACAGGTGTAAACTGTTAGACTGGCTAATAGAAAACAGATACATTTGCACCTGATGATAGTCTCTGAAAAAATCTACTTCAGTAAAGAATTTAAATTTATTTGAGCACTGCAGAAATGTAGATAAATATACAAGTCACATATTTGAATGGCAAAAATATGTTATTTTTACTTGTGTTCGACTGATATACTGTGTTTTTATGCTATTATAGAGATACAAAGAATTTTGTTTAGAGTCCAACAACACGAGGTAGTTAATAAATGTATTATGGCTTAACTTTAGTTGTTTTAGTTATTTAGTTTTAAAGAAGAGGACATAGGTAATGCTGGCTCAGTTTTTTTGTTTTTTGTCCAGTCGCATCTCCAACAACCTTGAGAAAATGTATCTGGCATATATTTACTATACTCATTAGTATAAAAATACTCACATGTGCTCTTTGAGACAAGTCACATTTGTATAATTCAATCTTTGTACATTTTTAGATCATCCCAGTAAGCAGATTTGTTGGGCAAAATCCATATGATATTGTGTTTTAAAATATAAGTAGCTGGAATACACAATACCTCATATACATATCTACAGTTTAATGCTTCAATTAAGTTTATATATATACATTTATATATAATATACCAAAACTCCATAATACTTACATCCCACATAGATACAAATAATACCTAAATGCAAACCGTTATTCCTTCTCGCTTCATAACACATATTGCATTCTGAGGCTCCTCCACTTTCATAAATGAGACACCATCATTTCTGAGAGAAAAATGCATGTGCTGCACCCAAGGGTGCATATCAACCCACACACAGGATGAGAAGAGGAGCGAGATCTGCTTTTGAATTGATTCATTTTCTTTTTTTTAACTAATCACATCATCTCCACCATCTTCAGATCTTTGTCCTCCACCCTCACTGAATTTTTGTGTGTGCAAATAAAGTTGCATGCAGATTGTTATGCAGGCTACCTCTTTGTGAGGTCTGGCCTTTATTAGTTTTTATCTGAATATTTAGAACGCAGCATGGTTTCACCTTGTGTACACCACTCAGGGAAGTCTCTCTGCTGTGTTGCTTAACTTTGTATGTGCACTGGCAATTTCTCCATAATGGCAATTTCTTCACTACATGTGTTAGTTTGTAAAATGTCATCCTGTGTGGTTATCTTTATGTGGGTTTCAAACCTCTTCTTTTGTGTTTCTGTGCATGCATATTGAGCTTTTTTTCTTGTTTTTAATAGTAAAAGCTGTGGGGGGACATATCTAAGATGTGTATCGTACTTCGATACACAAACACACGCATAAATACACACTGAGCACAGGGAGGGGAGCCTGGCTGCTTGTGGTTTCAGTGTCCCTCGTTAACTGGCTTTGTACAGGATTTCCTACAAGATGTGGCTACAAAACCAGTTCCAGACTCCTGTGCTTCTCTCTTATCCTCTTCCCTCACTTCCTCCTCGCCTCTTTGTCATTTAGGGAGGAGACAGACACCAAGACAGAATGGAAGAGGCAGAAGTCTGCTTCTAATTTAAAGTGCTCCCTTGCTGTCCTCTGCTGGGTCCTAACTCCCCTCTGTGTCGAGGCCTGATGCCAAATGCCTCTTTAAAGAAAATCAAATTAAATTCATAAATAAAACTGTGTGCCTGCAGCACGCAGGGGAGCCCAGCTTTTTTCTCCTTTATCTGTCATGTATTAGTGGGTAAGCTATTGAGCAACAGTGTGCTCACATAAGTTATATCTTAATCTATGTTATTTAACAGTGGTTATTATTCACTTGTCCCCACATCTTTTATGATCATGTCTATAATGTCCCGGTTGACATGCCTTTGTGGTAGAGTACCACCTCATGCTTTTATGCCACGTTATATCGCTTTATCAATACATATTAGCCTGCTATTGTAAATTTACAAGGACTTCCAAGAGAATGTGTTTATAGATGGAATGACAGATGGCTATGTCTGTCTTTGACTAATTTAAATACCTTGCAAATTAAGGGAATTCATCACACTGATGCAATAATCCTTCAACTCAAATATTGCTATAACAACCCGTCCTCACTGATTTACAGTATGTCCTTTAATGGCCTAATAAAACCCGAGTGATTATACAGACTCAGTGGATTACATGCATAAAAGTTCTCTGGTTAAAGCAGTCATTCTCCATTAGGCTTAATGCTTAAATGTCATGTAAATGAGAAATTCTAAACAACTTGGAAAAAGAGCATAGCTGTTCTACTTAAAGATATATCTACATACAGTTATTCATAATCTGTGAGCAACACAATGGATTTGGTGAAGATGAGTTTTAATTTTTTCTCTTTTTTATAGTTGGACATTTTCATTGTAAACAATTTAACTAGAAATTAATTTGGCAAAAATGCATTTTTGACCTAAAGTAGTGCAGATTATGATTTATGATTAGTGGACCTTTAAATAATGGCCTGAAAAGGAAGCCTTGACCTAAATAACTGGAGATTCACTACTCTATTGCAAGCTATAAAACAGCGACGATGCGCCCAATAGCTGCCAAAAGATGAAGGCCTTTCCATTACCACATTATTAAGTATTCCATCTGACCTGGATTCTTTGAAATGCCTGAATATTTCAGCAGTTAAAGAGGTAAAACAATCTGGCAAAATTACACCAGTAGCTATAAATTATTGGTTTTCTCAAAGATTAGGGATAAACCTGCTTTTAAGCACATGCATGAATGGGTATCATGACTGCGTCACAGATTTGCATCAAAGGGACCAAGAGCAGCGGCGACAGCAGGAAATCTCTTACCTTGTATGAAATCACTGGATAAATCCAACAAGGCAACTCATTGATCAACAGTGACAAAATGTTGCTAAAGGTTTTGACTTTGTCAAATAAACACAAACATTAAAAAAAAAAAAACAAATCTATAACAGGCTTAAGGTTTCCGTACTAGTTCAGGCCAATTTGCTGTCAGTTGTTTTTGCTTGACTCAATCCTTTACTGGCGTTGTATTAAATTAGTATCTATTGGTGAACTTGGTAGTATTGTTTGCTATTTCCATTTCACTTGTCAGCTATCTTTGTGTGAGTGTGCTATTGTATGACTTCAGAATAGATGTGCACAAACAACAACCCCAGCTTAGGACAGAACATGAGAATAGGGTTGTATAATTGAACATGCATGCAGAGTCAGCTCTCCTGGTGATGAAAACACAGGAGAAAGCTGGGAAAAATGTGCAAAGACACTGGGAATTAGGGTAGCAGGCTGGATGTGGATCCTCACTATCAAATGGTGCTTTTCCAAAGCTCATTTTCCTCCATCTGTCTGACCAGAAACTGCTGCTGTTCCTGTTATACTCATATATTCCTCCTTCTACCAGTGTCTCAGGGATTTTCATCTGTCACAATCTTGTTTACTTATCTGCTTTCATATTTGCTCAACTGATTTTCCTGATTGTTACTACAGCTGAAGTTAGATAGTTTTGACTGGAACACAAATTGCGGGAGACTAACCAATGCAAACAGCACATGTGCAGTTTTATAATCCTGGTGAAAAAATTATTTTGTTAGTAAATTATTATACCCGAGGGAAACATTTCACACATGAATGGGGGACGTGTGCACACTGCACAGCTGAGATGATCGGCAGACAGATTTGATGTAAATATAGGATTGGGATTGGTTTTGGAGGTCCCTTCTGATTGGCCATTTTGGTTCATTGAAGCAGCTCATTGGCCAGTTATCTCCCAGCTTTGAGCTTTTAAATGAATCTGTATTAGCAATGTCAAAGACACCTTTAACCAAATGCATGCTTGCAATAAATCCGGAGCCCTGTCTCCAATGAAATGGTCTGAGTGGATATGTTATGTAATATTTCTGAAGTTTGTTACTCTGAGCTAAGCTGCCATGTGCAAGACATGATACTCTATCAGTGCACAATTATTTAATACACTGTTTATTGGCTTTGTTGAATCTTAGCTGTCAGTTGAATAATGATGTTGATAATCGTTTAAGCTGCTGGTCCAGTTAAAGAAACAATTTTGCAGTTTGGAAAGTGGAATATGGTTCCAGCCCCCCTGCGACCCCCCTCAGGGAATAAGTGGTAGATAATGGATGGATAGAAGGTGAAATATCGTATTCAGGATTACAAAGCATCATAAAAGATCTAGCTGATTGGTTATCAAATGTTGTGAGCCACCAACCCCAAGGTACCGTACGTTGGTGTGTGCGACCCCTACTCCTATCCAATGACTGTGATCAATTATGTAATACATCATGCAGTCATCCTATAATATAAGTTTGGAAAACAGTCAGAATCTACATAGCTGAGAAAGACGAGGAGGGTTTTGTGGATTTGGCACCAACACGCCCATAATCAGGTACTCTCGTGGAGAAATAACCAAATTTAGATTTTATAGGCATGTATGCTAACTTTGTTGTTAATGTGTGAATATGTTATAAAAATAATCACAACTATTAACAATTAAAAAATAATCATTGTTTTTTTAAATCTTTTGTCATCAGAAATCAGATCTGTGTTTACTGTCAGATTTTTCCATTTATATATTTTAAGAAGGTAAATCTAAACGGATGCCATTACTGTCTTACTGGGTGTGTAACTGGATTACACACTGGGTAAGATTTAATAAGACTTCTAATCTAATTAGCTGCTCCAGTCAGATTATCTGTCCGTGTACAGTAACTGAATACAATGATTCGCCATTTTTTTTACTGTAACAATCTTTTTATTAAATCTTTCTTGTGAGAGATTCTCGGGCGGGGTCCTCCTTTAGGGAAAAGCCCCAGCACCATCAGGCAATTTCCCTGTACTTCAATAAGCTCTGAATTATCCTGTTTAATGAGGGAACAAGAATTGCTATTGTAATCATAAATTCTTCTCTCACCAGTATCATCTTCCCACGTATAATATAGACAATTGCAGTTTTCCCATAAGAGTGTTCCCCAGGGCAACAATCTATTAAAAGGCAGTCTGGAAGAGAGACCTGTTCTGGTTAAGAAGAGGTAGGTTTCTGATAGAAAGAGCGCTAGTGTCGGGTACTCAGGGAAATCAAATGTTTAGAAATGACACCAAGTTGAATTAAAAAGGATTTAATTTAATAAAACAGTCAAAAAGGATCAACCAGGATAACACCTGTTATATGCATAGATCACTGCTAATAAGATGGGATATCCCAAATAAAAAGTATTAAAAAATAGTTAAAAAAGAATAGGACAAAAATGCAAATAAAAGATGATGTCAGAGTCTATATTGTCTTATGCCTCATCTCATCAGCGGGACCCTCGCGTCCACTCTCGCGTAAGGGAGAAACAAACACACAAAAAAGGGTCCTTACTATCAAGGCTAAGCAATGTTAACCTTATTAAGACAGCAAGACAGAGTTCAACGGGCAGACGTTCCTTTACTTAGCTCGGGTACAGCGTCATGCAGATTATTCAACGCGATGCTCCTGGATCACTCCGTCACTGCTGATCAGCCCCGCTTCCCGTGTGGTTCCTGTTGTTCAGCTGGGAGTAGCGCTGTGCAGATATCCAGTGCACAAACTCACCACAAACTGGGGAAAAAGGCTAAACAGATCAGCGTTTGACACTAGTTCTGTAGAGTTGCTGGGAAATTGTGCAAAGAGATGAAAAAATTAGACGTTTTCTTGGCAGATGTAGTTAAAGTTAACCTACAAACGTCCAAGAACCAGTTCAACTAATAGTCAAGAATACACGAGTTAGGATATCGACTTAAATAACTCTTTACATGTTTATCTGTGATACTCATTGTGTGATAGTCTACAAAGATCCCAGTCATGGTTCTCTACTTCCCACGAAGATACACCTGCTTATAACATTGTGTTTGAAAGTGCTGATGTTCTACACCAGTTGGGTAACTGTGGCATGTCATTAGAGATTAAGCCACAGTGGCTTTTTTTTTTTTTGCTGTAATGAGCTGACACAGTGATGAGCGAAACTGAAATGTCTGGGCGCTACAAGCTCGGCTCTGAATTATTCAACGCATCTTTACCCGAGGAAACGGAGATGGGGAGAAAGAAAAGGAAGAAAATGGAAGACACCACCAGGAAAAGAAAAGAATGATGTCGGAAGCTTTGGAAAGGGGGGGGTGTTAGAGATGATGGTAGGAGATTTGCAATGTGAGAGAGTTCTGGAAGCTACAACTAAGTAAAGATGAGGAGACATTAAAGAAAGGTGTTTGTTTAATCAGCATTGTTATATCTCAAAAGGCAAATCCAAATCTGGTCCTGGCTTTTAAAGCTCAATGGGACATTTCTGCTGTTTGTTCTCTCTTTGTGACTCATACTGATTGACTCTGGGGACAGACACCTGAAGTGAAATGACTAACTTCTGTGATCCCTTGTTACTTGTTACTTGATACTTGTTAACTGTGGTGGTCCTAAATTCTTGGTGTCATAGATTCAACAAGGTTTTGGAAGCACTTCACAGAGATCTTGCTCCCTCTGGACAGGATGGCGTTGTAGTTGCAGGAGATATCTCGGATGTGCATTCTCAACGAGAACCTCCCGTTCCACCATGTCTCAAAGCTGCTCTATAGGATGTAGATGTGGTGACTGTGGAGGCCGTTGGGTTGCAGTGAGTCATCATCATGAAAGAAAGCAGGTGGAGATGTGAGCTTCGTGATATGGTGCATCATCCTGCTGGAAGCATCCTTCAGGAGATGCAACACTGTGCTCGTAATGGGATACTCAGGAAGGCACGTGGTGATTAAATGGTTAGTTTAGTAAGCTTTACTTTGTCAGTACTAAGGGGTTCAATGAGTGCATATATATTCTACACACCAGTAAACCACACATGCAGCCTGAACCAGTACAAAGCAGGATGGATCCATGATGATTTAGGCAAAATTCTGGCCCTACCATCTGAATGTCGCAGTTGAAATGAAGACTCATCAGACCAGCAACGTGTTTCCATCTTTTATCGTCCAGTTTTGGTGAGTTTGTGTGGAATGTAGCCTCGGTTTCTTGTTTTCAGCTGACGGGAGCTGCACCCGGTGTGGGCTTCTGCTGCTGTAGACCATCTGCTTCATAGTTAAACATGATGTGTGTCTATACGGCTGTTCTGCATGCCTTGCAGGAACCGGTGCTTATTTGAATTCCCGTGTCTTATCTTTGAACTTCAGCCTGTCATCTTCACCATGTCTGCATGTCTAAATGCAGTGAGTTCCTGCCATGTTATTGGGGGATTAGATATTTGTATGAACATGCATTTGGCCAGGTGGGCCAGTCTGACAAGGTCAGACCAAATTCAATATACATCACTTCTAACACAGCATTCAGACAGAGATGTAAAGCATTAAAGGGTAAGCTTGGCCTCTGATCAAGTGTTCAGAGGAATCTAACAAAACACATTAAATAAATATGTAACGGCTCTGTTACGGCTTTCCTCCTGTATGATCCTACCTATGAGAATTAGTCGCAGTTGTGTTTTTTTAAACATTCACCATTTAGGAACAAGAGGAAGATATCAGATATTCATGTTTTCAACTGTTTAGCTTGATGTAAATCTATTAGAAGTTCTCTTTCAGGACTTGATATGGTATCTGAATAACAGCTCTGGTACTGCAGAGATAAGACAAATATGGTTTTGGATGGAGTTAGATTCTGGACTGTGGGATCACAACTGGCTCCAGACTCCCAATTTGGACAAATATGAGTCAGGTGGCAGCACTTTAATCTCAAAACAGGGACGTCTTGAGATTGCAGAGGATGTTGGGGGTGTGGCACTAGCACATAATCAAGTCTGCTGCTCATTCCACAGAAGTGCTTTGCTCAAAAGTTATGCACCTTTGTTTCAGGGATTTGACCAGTTTTATGATTTTATGTATTATGAAACACATATTTGTATTAATAAAGGGGGAAATAATCATTCAAAAGCTGATTTATTTACTGTTTGTGCAAAATGTCTGCTGCATCAATCCCATATTTACTGGGGTGCTAAGATGTAGGCATGTTTCAGAGAATATTTAGTAAAAAATACAAATCTGTGGCATTCGTTTTTGTCTTCCTGCAGATTTTTCTCCTTTAGGCTGCTGGTCAAATAGCAGGAATATGAGGAGGAAAAATATCTGTAAGACTGCATCAGTAAGAGTTTAGGCTGATTTGTTGCTGTGGGAATGGCCAGAGCTCATTCTGCACAATACTGCAGAACTGTATGCTGCTATCCATACACTTCCTGTTATTGTGGGTGTGTATGGATACATGCGGTACTCATCCTCATCTGCTGAAACAGATTACATAACCAACTTCAAACTCCCAGTAGTTTCATAGCATAAAGCAACCAACTGTTCCATCAAAGACTTGGTGTGACGAAGGTTAACAAATTATTTTAGGCTCAGTTCTTTTGTTTCTGATATCGTCTACACAGCACCCTCTTCTGTCCCAGCAGACTCTTAAAAGTGACATTATTTATGGCAATCAGACTTTGCTCACTTTTTTGACACCTAAAAGGTTTTGCATCCTTTCAGAGTACTCTTCATAAACACCCGGAAACAGCAGCACACTTCAGAGTTATTCACCTGTTCACATATACATACATACATATATGCATACTGTACATATATACAGTCATCCTCAAATGTATCCATACCCTTCCATTAAAAAAGAGGCTACATTTACAGCAGTCGCTCAAACAAAAGGGTATGAATAAGACAACTGTACATATTCTAATGCTGTCACACAGATCTCCATGGCTTCTCCACTTCCACTATCAGCAGGATAACCCCCTTAGATATATTTAAAGTTGTTAAAAACTCCCATTTTGACTGCTCCTGTTGTATTCATTGAGCAATAACTGCTCTATTTGTCAGTTTGGTTTATTTTATAATGTCCCGAGGAGACACGGCTTATTTAAAGTAGCCTAGTTTCCTCATGCGTTCAGTTCACAAGCTTTAATGTGTCTTTTTAAGCTTTAATGCATGACTGGTTCTTTTTTTTCTGGATATTTCCCATTTTTTTCTCCACACTCTTTTCCTCCCATTCTTTTTGTTTTTTACCCATCGTTCTGGTATCCTGCCTCCCTGCCTAAGTTTGCTATGGTAACGTTTTTTTTTCATGATTATTACTATAAATATACTTGGAGCCTGTTGTTTTTTTTCTTTTCTATTTTTATTATGAGGTTTCTTTTGTTTCTGACCGCTTGCTTGTCTACACAGAAGAGGCAGCCATTGTTGTTCAGAATACTGAGGTGTTTAATTATTTTCTTAATCCTTGGGCTGAAAACAGTTTTATTGCTTGCTAACTTTTATTTCTTCTCATTCTCTGTGTTCACATCCTTTCTCTCCACCCTCATCTGACCTCTCCTCAACCTGTCCATCTAAGCCACTTTATTGAATTAAAGTCCATGTTAGGATGTGCCGGACTGACAGAGGCATGTGCGCAGTGGTTTTCTGTTAAATCGAGGGGTTTTGTGGGTGCAGAATGCAGTTGTACAGACAGGTGCGGTAAGGGGAGGAAGAAAAAATGCAATTTAAGAGAGTGAAAAGTGTTTAGGGAGAGAGGGAAACCCTGTTTGTAGGGAAAAAGACAGAAACAAGATTTGGCAAAGAGAAGCTGATATAAACTGAACTGAGCTGAGTCATAAGAGATCAGATGAAGATGAAACTTGGTTGTGGAGAGATTTGGTTGCTGGCAGCATCACAATTAATTTTACAGCAATGCAAGAGCAAAATGAAATAATCACAAAGGCATGACGTACAGAAAGCAATACATTAAAATGTAAAGGCTTTAGTCGACTATATCAAGAGGAAAATATAGAAGAATGATTTGGATTAAGCTCTGATTACTATGCAAATTAACATTTGATAATATTTTACTTTATTTTACTGTTTTGTAAGGACTAATTTTAAGATAATCTTACTCAGACACAAGGAAAGTAAAATATCACAGTTGGCTGCGGGTCTAGACCATGTAAGCTAGAAATAAATCCACAACTTGGTTTTAAACTTTGACTGTTTTTTAAACTCTTATCAGATATTATGCATGCAATGAGAATCTTAATATATCAAGCCACATTCACTAATAGCAGAAAATGGACAGATTTTGTGGCATGATATTGCATTCTCAGCCAGTTTCTGGTTTACAACGTTGTAAGTAAAACAACGGCAGCTGTGTTTAAGTTGGTTGGAAGAAAAATAATTAATGCATATTTTACCTGACAGCATAAAAGATGATAAAATAACAAATAAAAACACAACATAGATATAAAACTACTGTGTGTGTGGTATCTAATACTTTCTGGCTATTTTGTTGATATTCCTGGAGGGCTGGTTTTTAAACAAAAAAAAAGGAAACTAAGATCCTTAATCAATCATATTTTACAATGATAATGTTTGAACCATTAGGTTCTAATGTCACTAATTCTCACAGTTAACTACTAATTTTAGCTCTATATATACATTATGCACACTACATCGTGTGCACTGAACATTTAATTGCATGTACCATAGAAATAGAAATGGCAAAATTTGTAGCATCCTAGTTTGTGGTTTCGAAAGGTTTAAGTTAACATTAGCTTAGCTTTGGTAGCTTATCCAGCCTTTATTAAACGTATATTATGCAGCTCTTTACGATTTATTTTATTTTATATTTACTAACCGGATTTAGAATAAAAACAATACTAAAAAAATTAAAAAAATAAAACAAACAAAATACTAGTACAGTATGCAGTCATTGTTTCTGAGTAATTTTATGGTGACCCATGGATGAGACAGCATTATTCCCATGAAGGGCTAGTTATGGCTAATGCTAACAGTATGATACAGGAAACTGAAAGTGAAATTTGACAGCTGACACTATTTTCAGAGACAAACAAGAAATTAGTTAGTGGCAGCATAAAAATACCAAAAAAAACTCATAATAATCATAAAACATCATTTGATAAGTTCTTGATAAAATCTACACCACGCTGTGAAGGGATAGCTAAAGTTGAGCTAGTTTTCCCTCCAACAGTTTGAGTTCATTCTTAGAGCACCATGTAAAAGATCACATGTTCAAAGTGCTTTTAGGACAATATTTTCTTTCCCGCTAACGATTCTTCATGTTTTCACCACTTTTACTCTGGAATTATTAGAGCGAGTTGTTTTAAGGTGTGAATTGCTGAAAAAAGTCTTGAAAGAATCGTTGAAAGTGACGTTAAAAGTTTTGGATATGAAAAACATCTACAAAGCACTATTTAATATTTAAGCTTTCTTGAATCTCACATTTTATCATGTCATGTAAACGTTGCTGAACAAACTTCTGCACCACTGAGGGCAGCATGTTTTCAGAAAAATCATGAGCTAACTTAGTGATGCCCATCCAGGATCAAGCCAATGAGATTTGCAATCTCATCAAATACTGTAGATGGTGACTTCCACTTGAAAAGGGTTTTGCTATCGATATTGCTCCAATTTTCAGACACATTTAATTAAAATTTGCTAGCCATCAGTGAGCTCTTAATCAAAGTTCATGATGAAGTTAATGAAAAACACGATGCCATTAAGTCTTAGTAATAGTAATACAACTAAGTACGATTGCTCCATGTGGACTTTTCTCGTATCATGTCGTTCTGCATTGGAGTTATTGGAGTTGATATCGGGAATGTAGTCCTAGTTTCATGCACTCAGACTAAGAGGATAAAATTGGTTGAATATGTGGAGAAAAGGCTGTCACACAGTCGGTGAAGACAGGAAAAAGAAAGATGAGACCTAACCTCAGGCAATTTTTTAAAAACTTTTTCATGTCCATTTTTTTGTCCAAATTGGAGTGTGTGTTTCTGATATTTTGGTGAGAAATGAAGCATATTTTCAGTTTTTCCTGTGTGAGTTTTTTTTCTCCTTAGATTTAAATGACCTGTACCTGTTTCTCAGCCAGTATGACATAACCACACACCTGTGCTGGGACACTGCTGCTTTATTCTGTGATATAGAGCTGTTTTAGTCTCTTATTTTTAGTTTAGTTCAGGTGGCTGCTTATAAGACTGTAACTTGTTGCTTTATTTTAATTTTTGGTCCAAATTTTGGTTAGATAAAGCTGGATTGGATACTGTTGCCTTGGTAATACGTGTGAATTTCCTTGTAGAGATGATAAAATAGAAAGTATTGTGTCTGCCTTCAGGTTGTTTTAAATGTTTGTTTAAATGTGATGTGTGTGTGTGTATTGGAATCTTTGACGCCCTCAGAGACCTGTGTAAGCAATAGTGATCTCTATAATTTAGAAACATACTGGAGCACACACACACACGTGTGTGTGTGGTGTGTAGTGAGGGCCACATATGCAATATGCACAGCTGTCATGGCTGCATACATGTTTAGTATGATTGCATTAGTAGTTTTTGCTGTTGTTAGAGTTGCATGAGGGCTGATTTCCCTCCTAATCAATAGTTGGGTTGTTACTGGCCTTGTGTTCTGCCATCAGAACAAACACACATTTCACATCCAGAGGATCCAACAGCAGCAGACAGAGCAGCAGCATCTGTTTTGGCCTGAATGATTATGCATTAGAGATATAATAAAAAGGAAAGTAGAGATGAATGGGTTGAGCCTCGTGTTAAACGAACAGGATTTGCAGTAAATGGATGGATACACAGTCATTTCTACTAATTAGTCTTCCAGGGGAACAACGCCTGCTGCTGTCTTTAGGAATAACTAATACAGGCAGCGCTGCTGCATTTTTTGGTGATAAAGTAAGAAGCTGGATGAAGAAAGCATGTTTTTTTTAATCTTTTTCTTTTTTATGAATACATGTGAAGAGTCCAAACTTTTCTTGGTATCCTGTAATTATTATATTATTCCCGGATAAAGCCCATTGACTCTCTTCCAGTGGTTAAAAACTCGGTTCAACTATTGCTTACCTTAGTGATATCTATCCATGGAAAAAGTTTTGGTTTTCATTTTTAGTGGTTTTAGAGATATTATCGAGTTCTTTCCTTAACAAGAGAAGTAACACACAGTACAGTAACTGCTACTCATTATTCAGAGGATTGTTTTCTGCTATGGTGTAAGTAATGTAATGCTACTTAAGATGCTCGTCCCTGCTGGAAATACATTACTGTTCAATTTAAATGTTTGTTTTCCAGGCCTTAAAAACCCAAATAAAAAGTCATGGTTGGAAGACATTTTAATACAAATAACCAAAAACCACAATGCTAAGTTACTGTAATTAAGCAAAACCTCATCAGCTAAATCATAAACAGTGTCAGAACAGGATTTTATGATTAACATCTGATTCTGTATCCAAACTTCATGATTAAATTTCAGTGTTTTCTAAGTTAAACAACACAGTGTATACATATTTGGTTGTTATAAATATCTACAAAGCAATGTTACTTTGGTTTATCAATTCAAATAGTGGTAAGGAAATGTTAAGAGGCTGATATCATGCAGCTGGATGAACACCATTTGACTGATTTCAATGCTGGATGTTGTATTAAACGCATTAAACACAATCTCACCTCATCAAATACAGACGCAAACACTCTTCAAAACACAGGAAACAAAAACATGGCTGCATCTTGTTTGTTGTGAACTTGTTGGAGATTCAGCTTACTGGTTTGTCAGGATGCCTGACCTCAGATGCTGTAACTGTTGTTTCACTTTTATTTTGGCTTCTTTGGTTATAATGAGGGAAACAAAAAAGTGAGGGTTAGAATAAATGCTTCTCTGTTTCTGTTTAATCATCACAAACTTCCTCTCGTATCCAAAAAATGAGGAAGAAAGCAGCTCTTAAGATGTTAAACTTCTGACAAGGTTGAAGCTTTGTTATATCTACATTGTTTGTGTGGGGGTGTGAGATGTATGGCCTGTGTGAGGGGAAGTCATCTTTTACTGCCACTGAATATCTGACACAGCCCTGCTGTCTCACTGACAAACTCACTGGGACTATTTTATATGGATGAGTAACTACATTGTCAATTCAGTTCTTTTGACTCAAGTGTATACCGTGAGGTGTGTGTGTGTGTGTGTGTGTGTGTGTGTGTGGAGCCTGGTGAGTGCACATGGGAGAGCGTGCATATAATGTGCACATAGTTTCCTCACCCTGTCCCTCTGGAAAATATTTGTCTGTGAGGCTAGTTTGCCTTGCTAAGTATACCTGAGGGAGCTTTACACACCTCACTTTATCATGGATGACATTGTTCTGTGTGTGTGTGTGTGTGTGTGTGTGTGTGTGTGTGTGTGTGGGGGGGGGGGGGGGTGGATCAAACAAGACACAGCAAAAAAACA
>JBAMHV010000023.1:17117898-17134114 GCA_037177535.1 Pseudomugil gertrudae
TAAAAACCTCTACTGTAATATACACAACACTGGAAGCAGCTCAACCAAGATTATGCATCAAATATGAAAACAGACAAAAGATCAAATTTGTATATATTTATTTAATTAATTAATTATTTATTACTTTTCTGAGTATGCTTAGGTCAGCAGAGAGGGCCTTGCTGGCCCTGAGGGCCCACCATTGTGTAAAAGTGAACCGGAGTGAACCAAGGATCTCCACCATTGGGTTTAGGCAAAGTTCTTCAACTCCAGTCATCCTGGACCACATCCTGCAGGTTTTTTAACTCCTCTGTTTTAGCTCATCTGGCTCAAATGAAATGGTAACTAACAGGCTTGTGCATTACTCGAAGACAACAAGTTAAGAGAGATCCATTTAATTTAATGAAGCAATGAAATCAGGCTTAAAACCAGAAGGACTGTGGCCACCGAAGACTGGGATTGGAGAACCTAGGGATAGTGAAATGATTGTGTCATTGGAGTCCACACAGACATATCACAGATGTGCTGTCTGTACCTATTTGCAAGTATATATGTAGTACAGGGACGGACATTCTGCTTTCTCCTGAGTATTTTTTCCAAAACGTATGAACAAGTTCCAGTGCTAATCAGCCAATAGGATAAGACAGTATTTTCAAAACACATAAATCATTTTTTAAATAAGTCATTTTTAAAAGCCAGTGTTTTGACTTTAGTTGACATTCGGTTTACAGAGAAGAGAATCATGCAGATGGAGGGGAGGTTTGACATGAAACAAGGGTCCATCCAGCCAAGAAGTGATCACAGCACAGGCTTCAGCCATTAGCATTATGTACTATATACCAGATGCTTTTAATGAAAAAATACACCCCTTTTCACCCCATATAATTTAGAGTTTATTTCTAAAAACAAAACATATTATATACTAAATATGGTCTCAGAATTTGTTGACATGCAGTAAGGGTAAAAGTGTTTTCAGTAAGCGAGTAATCCTGATTATTTCACATTTAACCTTTGCTTAATATCACATTATAACTACTTTAGTACAACACAAGCAGTTATTTTGTATCCGTGTTGGTAATGAGAGGAAATTCTGCTGGCTAAAATCAGCATTACATAATCCCTTAAGAAAAACCAAAGTGTAACAATAACAGAGTGATCTTCACCACAGCTATTCGTTACACTAACATACACACACACACACACACTCATACTATCCCACTCTCGTCTCCATCCACAGGCAGATGAGAGTAGGAATGTTTGTGCCAGCGGCGAGCACCTTGTGTTGATGTTGTGATTACTGAGTGTTTAAGGTTGATGATGACTCATCTAACATACACACACACACGTTCACACACTTACACACCGCTCACCCACAATAATCTCGATAAAGATCATCACTCACTCGCCTTCTCCGTCTTACCTCTCATTCTCCGACAATGCTTACAGCTCACCAGGATTTATGTTCAGAACTGCTCCGACTTAGACGTCTTTATATAAACGCTTTAATCCAAAATGCTGCTCGGGGGGGTTGGGGAGGAACAACCGCATTAGCAAAGAAGTCAAATTAATTGAAATAATTATCAGAGCAAGTATTTTATCTTCATGTATAAATGTGGTTTTATTAGAGCAGGGGGATTTCATGAGTGGCTGTGGGGCAGCTCTGGGTTGGTATGCGGTGTAGAAAGCAAGTTCTTCTCTTTTGTTTTTGTCCCCGCACATCTGCCATGTTTGGCTTTCGATCTTTGGAGGGATATCATTCACAGGCATGCCTAAACTCTGTCAGGTGACCATGAGTTATGTGTTTTTGCCTGGTGTTTCCACTTTTTCTAAGGGTATTGTTTAGCTTTGCTCTTCGCGCTGACACTTATTTGGATCAAGTATTTACGTAGGCGCATAAACACCCTCAGCGGTCACATTCTGATAGCATTCTTTACAGATGAACTGTATGTGTTTTTATATGGTAGATTAAACATTTCTGATGTCTCAAAGTTTGGATTTTTTACTAATTATAGCACAGATGATTTCATAACAGTTTATATACTCAATCACCACTTTCTCGGGAACACCTGCTCAACTGCTTGTTACGCAAATAACATCACAAACCATTATATAGCAGCTAAAGTTGCTGCAATGCATGTTTTTGGCCACCAGGAGGGCTCTTCTGGATGGAGATGTGTGATGTTCTTCTAGGTATCTGTTGAAGCTTCTCCAGTATGGCCACCAGTACTCTGATGACTACAGGTACTGATGTTTTCACCTTCCAGGCTTTCTTCAGTTCTTTTTTGAGGCCTTGGTATTTCTCCAGTTTCTTGTGTTCCTTTTTCCTGATATTTCCATCATTGGGGATGGTTATAGCCATGACTAAAGCTTTCCTCTGTTGCTTATCCCTGATCACTATGTTTGTTTGGTTGGTCCGGATCTGAAAGTCCCTCAGGAATTTAGCACGCTGGTTCTCCACCACCTTAGGAGATTTTTCCCATTGAGACTTGGTAGTCTCCAGTCCAGCACAGATGTTTCTGTACACTATGCAGGGGCTTTTGCTCACATGAGGGTTTCTCCATTTTTTTCTCCTCCAGCGCACTAACGCTACTTCCCGCACTCCGTGTTTAAGTGAGTTTACATTTACGTACTACATTCCAGTGCACTACGGTATTGAGACAGCCAGTGACTGAGACCTGTACTAAGTCTTCTGGGGCCATCTTCCTGATGTGTCCATGGACCTTTAAGCTTTCATCTTGGATAGTTGCCCTGATGCTCACTAGTCCTCAGCCTCTGTCTTCCACTTAGTTTATAGCCTCTGGACCCTGGACTTGGGATGGGATCCTTTAAGCATGGTGAACAGCTTTCGTCTTCTAACATCTATGGTCTAAACATCCTCCTTTGACCATCTTATTATTCCAGCAGGGTCTGATTACTGGCAGGGCATACTTTTTATGGCCTGGAACTTGTTCCTGCCATTGAGCTGACTTCTCAGTACTTGACTTAAGTGTTGCAGTTAGTTTTGTCACAATTTTATGTATTTTGGCTTTTTTTATGCAGTTTTGGTGTGCAGAAACCAGGATAAGGCTTTTTGGGTTGGTGCATGACAATATACACATCAAATGACTGCATGGCAACAGGTCGATGCATCTAAGTGCTGTTACAAATTTTATTAACAGGGCGTTTTATGTTTACATATAGATATGTATTAGTTGCTGACTATACCAAGAAATGAAGGCATCACAATGTGATAGTTAGAACACAGATACGTACATAACACTCATCTTTTGGGTGTTTCCAAAAGCAGTGATGTTTTTAAGTCGTTTCTGGTTGGCTGGTGTGGCTTCAGAGACTGGAGCGTTATATCTGTGCATCTTTATGTGGTTAAAAATTTTTGTAAACTGTGCCATGCAGCATGTTTTGGATAATATGGGTGTAATCTGCTAAATTCTTGAGTTCCTGCAGACATAGTCATATAAAAAAATGTCAGTTATATACAAGATGTACATGCTCACACAATATTAAAACAATACATTTTACCGGTTAGGAGGCTAAGTATGTGAGGTATTAGCAGTGTTAGAATGTCATATTTGGTCTCTTGTTGCAGTTAACTCTGTGGAGCAGTCTCCAAAGGTCCAGCCAAACCTTAATGATGTTTTTCCCTTCAGATCTGAACAAGTGAGACACGGCAATGTGGAAAAAACAAGAAAGGATGACAAACATCTTAGTAGACAAACAGGGAATGCACCATCGAGTCCCAAACAGTGGGAAAGTCCTGAGGGACAGATTTGTGCTGCGGCCCGCCGCTATGCTTCACTGTTCCTCCTTCTTGTTCCCCCCATGTCTACATTTATCCCTCCTTCTCCTTCTGTTTGACTTCTCTAGCTGCTCTGTGATTTGTTTTGTTCCCTCCTAAAGTTATCTGGTTTTATTCTCAGAGGCTCGCTGGGTACAAGGTTGGACAGTGTGTATACACAAGGCTCGACAGTGATATCACATCAACACTGTCATTGCTGAACCTGTATGAGTGTGCAGTGGATGTGGGAGGTCTTTGAAGACAATAAATACCTGGCACACACATGGCCTCTGTCCACATTCATAAGAGGATTTCACTATCGCCTTGCAGATAGAAGCTCTCATGGCACCTTTGGAATCAAACCCTGACACTGGGAGCTCTTATTTAAAAGGCGTGTGATAGAAATGTACTTTTCAGCCCACAAAGTGGATGTCATTTTTCAGCAGGGAGAGGTTTAGGCACAGCGCAGTAGTTCCACTATCTGATGGCAGCCATTTTAGAGCCGCCTCCTTTTCACAGTGGCATTGTGGTGCAGTCCCTGTTGATTAACATGTTGTCAGTAGCTGTGGCTGTGTCTCTGCTCCCTGTAATCCACTGTGTAAAGACAAGACACACAATTGGGTAATATATGACTTTGGAGACCTGTGATGAGTTAGACTTTATTGCTTGTTGTGCAGATGGTTCTGTTTTCCTCTCCTTTTTTTCTCCAAGCTGGAGCACAGACGCAATCAGCCTAAAGAAGATGCATTGAAAGCACACTAACACACAAAACACACACCATAGCATATCACTATATCCAGCACACTGTGGCATTTGACATTCAGACATCAGCATGACTTCTCCTAATGCTTTTGCAGTTAATTGTGGGCAGCCCTTATTGAACTGGTGGTCATTACTTTAACAGGCCTGCACTGACAGCTATACTTTCCAACTGAGAAACTGGAGGTGAATGATTTTGGCATTTCACGTTGCTGGAATTAACAGGAGGTTGAGACATTGGTTCTGTTGTTCGTGGAAGATGTATGCCTATTAAATAAGCTTTTCTTAACTAAATAATGTCATTTCCATTATTAATTTAATGATATGAGGAAGTGGTCCTGGATGGACTGGTGATCTGTCCGGGGTGTACCCCGCCTCTCGCCTGTTGACAGCTGGGATTGGCTCCAGCCCCCCGCGACCCCGCTCTGGGATCAAGCGGTAGAAAATGGATGGATGGATAGATATGAGGAAGTAAATACCAGTATAGAGAAAAGATAATGTGATTAAGAACCACAATGGAAAATGTTGCTGCTATTAAACAGTGCTTTTCTGGATAAAACCACACTCAAATTTGCTCCTTTAAAACAAATGGTCTTGCTTTTCCTTTTTTTTAAAAAAAAGGGCCAATAAATAAATAAATAGTTGAAAAAAACACAAACTGTAGCCTACTGCATATTTACTTTCCCTTCTGTATTACTTATTAAACAAATCAAAAGCTCCTAAAGCATCACTAACTAATAGCAATTTGACCACAAAGCTAATTGTTAACTCAATATTACCAATAAAGGTTAATATTAGCTATTGGTGCTTGATTTAATAGTATTATAATGATATTTTTAGTAGCTTATATGTGGCTAATGCTACCATTTTAATAAATAATGCAGCTATGCTAGCAAGCAATGTTAGCTAAAAGGTCAACTTCAGTAAATCCTGTTTTTCTGAATATATTTAAGACTTAATTCGGACTGCTACTTTTTTATATGATCTCATTAAACATGCAATAATGGCATGATTTCTAACAGACCTATATTTTTTATTTGTTATATATTTAACTCTAATAAATATTTTTTTTAATTGAGAATAGTTATTCTATCCAATTAGTCTATATTTTTACAATATTTGACATTTTTGTACTTCTTTTTTGTAAATGAAAGAAAGTGCACAATATAACATGAAGTACATACATGAAATATAAATATAAAAAATGGATGAGGACACAAAGGATCAGCATCATAGCAAACATTCTTACCTGTCTCCTTACTCATTACCAACAAAAAGTCACTGAGATGTGCTTAATGGGAAGAAAGTGAGTGAGAAACATGATAATCTGTTATGCACAGTGCACAGTGCATGGAACAGCAGCATTAAAATCTGGTATAAATCTGGGTAGGTCTCAGTAAAGTATGTTAAGAGTGCTTTTCTGGTTTTATTCTCATTAATCTTGAAGCGTGGTGATGATGATGATTTCCAGTTAAACAATGTAAATTATTTAGCTGCAACTATGCCTGCTTAAATATATAGAGGATGCTCGCCTTGTCAGACCGACTAAATATTGCAAGATACCGTTTGAATGAATTTCAGATTAAAGTTTGGGATTGTTTTCCACTAATAATAAATAACTGGACATTAGTATTACAAAATAAAGTATTTGTCAACTTTATGTTGAAAAAATATTCTTGTTATATTAAACATGTTTTAATTCAGTGCTATATCCACAAACATGTAAACTACGAGATCATAATCCTGGTTTGTTCTGGGATAAAGATGTTCATTTCCTGGTTATATAATATAACATGTATCAGCACAATTCCAATACTAAATATATTATTTTGTAATCAATAACAAATGCATGAATTATGGTTTGAAACACGGAGTTGGAAACAAAAAAAAAAACTTCATACGTTCTTTATGAGGGATTGTGTGAGAACGTCCTCTGTGAGCTCACACAGGGAGCTGCTGTGATGGTGGTGAAAGACAAAAACACAAAACAGGCATCATTCCTCAAATCTCAGAAGAGTCCAAATTGTTCACAAAGGAAAAGCCAATTTGTCAAACATGTCCAAGTTACGCATGTATGAGAAGACATGGTGCCCACCCAAACCGATGAGAGAGATGGCTTTGAGGCAAAGCGCTGCATTCACAGTATGCGATTCCAAGCCTCAAAGACTTCACACAAAACAAAATCCTGGACATGTAGGCCTATAGCAGCTGTCGTGAGAAAGCCAAGCAAAGGAACACACACATACACGCGCACACACACAGCATCAGCTCTGCAGTTAGTTTCCAACAACTTGTATTAAACTGTCCGTGTAACATGTCGTAGCACCTGGGAATTGTGTATCAACATTCTCCCATGATGTTGTATATAATCACTCCTAGCTCCGTGTATTTTTCTCTCTTTCCAGCTATTTTCTATTTCAATGAGACAGTATTCTGCTGTTTTCTCAGGACCTCCATCATCACTTAGAAATGCAGAGGGTACCTCTAGTTCAGGGATGTCCAAAATCGATCCTAAAGCACACGTTTAGATGTTTCCTGTCAAAGTATATCTGAATTCCAGAGATGGGTCAACTTGCTTGGACCGAACTTGACAGCCAGCTGTTGAGAAAAGCCTTTTCTTTTGAACCAGAGACATCTTAAACCTGTACAATTCCATCTCTGAGCTGGACTCTCCTGTGCTGGACCTAGTTTTTTTGAGGCCGTTATGCATAAAATGAAAATATCATTCAAATAAAATGTAATTCACCATTAAGGCTAAATGTCTGTATCTCAGAGACACCACTGTGTTTAAAAGCAGCTCGGTGAACATTTCCACCTTATGGCCACCTTCATATGTGCACATACGGAAAATCAGCACAATCATTTCTTGCTGAGTTGCATTAACCTTTTGCCAAGATCTTGACTGGATAATGGGAGAGCTGGACCAATGCAGTGTAGTCTTCTCATGGAAAGAAGACCAATCCTTAACAATTTTGGACCTACATCCTGGTATTCCCATCTTGAAAATAATGTGCCATTTCTGGACAAAGAAATCTTAATAATTAAACTTGTTAATTAAACCTATTATATATGGTTATATATACAAAAGCTGGAGGTATCAAATCATCATTTTAATGTAATTTTTACATCTTACAGTGATGATAATCTCATTCTGTATTATTACCATGTAATGTACCAAGTTAAATCAATAATTTAAAGACCCATTTAAGACAGACACATTCAAGTGCTACATACCACTTAAAGGCTCCACTGCACTCACGCAACATGAAAGAATTATTATTATTATTATTCACAGTCAAATAATAAGCAAAATATATACACACTGTATTGGGTGTATAATTAGTGTAACTTTAGATACAGTGATGGATTTAAAATGTCAAAAGATTATGAAAAAATTCCTCCATTCCTCCAAAGAAAAAAGGTCACATTTTACATCCAGCTCTTTGCAGGCAGAGTCAGGTAACTAGGTCAGCAATAAACAAGCATGCAAAAAACTTAATCCATGAATTATTAATTTCTGCCTCATTTAAAGAGGAAGTTTTGGTTTATTCAACACCTGATTAACCACAATGGGGCTAAAACTCATTATTTATGTCTCAGACAACAGTTTTCTTGTAGCTGATGGGTTTTATTTCTTATTCTTTCTTCTCAAATATCAAATCTTTACTCGATATTAAACCAGTCTTCTATTCTTCTGGAGTTTGTTTGATTTCAAAACACCATTAAGATTTTTCCCATCATAAAAAATGTAAAAAGTAAAACCACCATTAACGATCAGTAGTTCCATAGTCACATATTTCTAGTTTAGGTAACACATGTGTGCTTGTGAATGATGCAGAAGCTGTGACCTCTGAGGTGAACCCTCAGGTCTATTATTGTAAATGCAGTTGATGCTTAATGCATATTGCAGAAAGCTGGCAGCACAGGGTCTTTCTCCCTACATTACCAGCTTTCTTTCTGAGCAGTGTGTGCTTGGGAATTGGGATTGTAACTATTCTGCAGCCCTTAGATACAATGTTTAAAAGCCAAGAAAGCACACTTTATCTTTTAGTGGTGTCATGCAAATTTCATTACAGAATACAATACACAAGCCGATATGTTTATCTGCCATTTGCAACCTTGCACAGAGGTAAAATAGAATTAAAGAATGATAAATGATGTATAATGAGTGTTGTACATATCTGAATATGACACTAAGAGACACTACTGAAGTACAATTACAACTCAGTCTTATGCCGAATGGGGAATAAATGCTCGTGCATGGTTCATAAAGTAACAATTCAATACAAAAGGCTTGATAATGGTAATATAACCACAAGATGTGTGCTGCAATCTCTTTCTGTAGCCTCACATACTAAAGCTAAACAAACTATTATTTCCATTCATATTTTTATTACCACACTGCCACTAAAGTTACTTTGAATTGTTATATTTGTTTAAAAATGTAGCAGCTGGAATGAATTGAAATGCCTAAATGTCTATTACAGATAGCAATCTTTATTTATGTTACTAGAATATGTACCCCATAACTTATATGTTTGCTTGTGAAATTTTTTATGGATGTAACTTAGGAAACCTATGAAACAACATCTTTAATGTGACATAAACCTAAAAGACAACAGCATTAGTTGACTCTATACAAACAATAGGCAAATATGTTTGATTTAGAAAAATAACAAAGTCATGTTATAGTCAAAAAGTAACTTTGTAAAATAAAAATGTATAATAAGAACTTAAAATTTCTAACTGGCTATTCCTAGGACACGAATCAGATGAGGTATGATGTGGATTTCAGGGGCAAATATGATCCACTTCATCATACTCCCATTTAGTTGCTTGTTAACACAAATAGCTAATAATTAGCCAATCACATGGCATCATGTGGGTTGGTAGACTAGCTTTAAATAACCTTTTTTAAAAAAAGTGCTGGCCTTCCCAGGCCTTGGTGGATTTTCTTCTGCAGCAGGACAGACTATCATTTAAAACTCACAGGAAATGATTATATACAATGCAAATTAGTTTCCGTGGGAGGCTGTGTTGCATATATGGCATCTAATTGTTCTGGCCTTGAGGAAAAACTGTCAGTTTGTCAGGGCGGCTTTGCAGCAATTAAAATCACCAGTTGTCTTGTGTATTTGTTTGCATTAGTCAAATGAATGGGTTGAAGGGGAACCTGTGTGAATAAATACCAGCTGTTTATGCACAGAGTTAAAGGGTGAATGGAAGACTAAGAAGCATTCGTCTGTCTCTGAAGGTACGCTTTGTTGTCAGTGAAATACTAAACTATAAGCAACACTGCAAGGTTCGAACCAGCCTCTCCTCTCCATGTCCTCGGGTTCTTCTGCTGCTCACATTCAGACTCATTTAGCATATTTTAGCATGTATATGAATCTCATGATTTTTAATAGCTCTAATTGGCTGAAGCTCATCGCGTTGAAGTGGGCTTTAATCTTTTGTGTGTCACGGTCTTTTCTCACTTGCCAAACCAAAACTGCTTGTTGCAGTTTAACTCATCGGTGTTCATTTGCCTCTTCACTTCTGGATGCAGTATGGATATGCTGCGTTCATATGGACAAGAGTGGATTAATGAATCGATTGGTCATAGTGTTGGGATGCATGGTGGGGTAGTTGGTTAGCACTGTGGCCTCACAGCAAGAAGGTTGCTAGTTTGAGCCTCGACTGGAGGAGGTCCGAATATTGACCTTTCTGTGTGGAGTTTGCATGTTCTCCCCATGTTAGCGTGGGTTCTCTCCGGGTACTCCGGCTTCTTCCAACAGTCCAAAGACATGCACCTCGGGGATAGGCTGATTCATCTAAAATGTACAAAAAAATCTCAATTTTAATTTAAGCTTTATTCAAGAAAATACATTTCCCCAACTGTCCATCAAGGCCATAAAGCGAGCTAGCTGAACAGAGTTCAGCTTAAACCACTGAAGTCCTACCGGGGAATAAGTGGGTCTTAAAGTTGAGAAAATCTGTTTGTGTTTATTATTATTTTAACAAAGACTGAACCAAAATTCAGAAACAGTTTGTGAAAGGCTGCCTGCACCCTTACTGCCTCTGAATTAATAGCCGACAGGTGTTGCTACTCAAATCCAAGCCATAACTGATCATCAGCAAAAACGACTGTAAACACTTAAATGTTTGCTTGTCTGGAGCATTTGTGTGTTAACTCAATGCACAATATTTACCTCCACCAAGGAGGTCGTGTTGTTAGGAGAGTTTGTCTGTTTGTGTGTGAACGAGATAACTCAAAAAGTTCTGGACCGATTTTCATGACATTTTCAGGAAAGTTTCAAAATGGGACAAAGAACAAATGATCCCATTTTGGAGGTGATCCGGATCACCGTCTGGATCCAGGAGGGTTTCAAAGATTTTTATCATTGGGAGAAAGGGAGATTTTCAGCAAATCTAACGTGAAAATCTAACTACTAAGCTTTATTTATAAGCAGATTAGCATTTGAGATATTTTAAGATAAAAAGAAGAAAAAAGTGAAGAAAAGCCATGAACCTTTTGATTCATTGTGATTCTGGCTGCCTTCTTAAGCATCTCAGCCGGCTTTCTGCTTTGTACCAGCTCAGGTGTGGCTGGGGAGACAGTGCGACCATTAGCATGATCACAGTACTACCGAGCTGTTCCCCTCTGGGCCTGATATGATATCACACGTTTTCTTTCTTTTGTTGTAACCTCTAAGACAAGCACGTGTCACAGGAAAACTACTTTTTTCTGGTTTACAAAGTCTTTTTCCTGAATATCTTCTGAAAGTGAGACTATTTTACCCTGTTTTTTACTGATGGTGTTGTATTGCTGCTGGTAACCCAAATTTCCCCGAGGACCTCCAAAGGGATTAATATAGTATTTCTATTCTATTCTATTCTATTCTATTCTATTCTATTCTATTCTATTCTATTCTATTCTATTCTATTCTACCTCACACATTCCCTGAAGGCACATACTGTCATTAGTATTGTGATTGAAAGATTGATTTCAATCAATAATAAATTCTCACATTGGTTTATTCTCCATTTAATTTGTTCTTTTTACAAATCACTGCTTATTTCTGTTTTTTTAAGCCTTACTTCTCCTGGGAGATATCTAATTCATCTGACTTTACCTCTGCTGAAACAAAAGGCCAGAAAGAGGTGGCCTCTAAAGTAATGGCCTTGTGCTGAGACCCCTCATGCTTCCTTTTAAACCATTAGAGAATTTATTTACCTATCGTGAACTGAGGTCACAGATATGGTTTATCACACGTGCACGGTCATGCTCGCAGCCTATCAGGTGCATGAATCATGTATTGGGTGGTAGAATCTAGGACATGAGGTTGAGTCATAAGACATTGCTGGTGTGGGATATGGCTTTGTGTCACTGGGAAACAGTGTAGGAGGAGAGCTGGGCTTCTTGGAAAAAACATACCCTCACATATGCTTAGTTGCAGAAAGATGAGCATGCTCAGTCAGTTTTAGTGAAAAGTGGAAATAAAGCCAGGCACCAGTCGTCATGCTTCAGCAGTGGAATTTTATGTAAATCCAGCTGGGTAGAACGGAGATCTCCAGCTAGTTATTTCAGCCACAAGAACGCCTTTTCAGAATTGATGGAAGCCGTTTTTGAGGCTGCTCCTTCTGGAAAATGATCAAGACGCCTCAACACCCTTTTTTAAAAGTCTCTGTTCTTATTAATGAAGTCAAAGGAAAGCTTGTCTTCAGTTTTGTGACATATTTAACAAAAAGCAGGGAATAGAAAAATGGAAGCCGGTTATGGAGGAGTGAGGAAAGGGAACTTTGGTGGGTGGGAAAGAAAAGAAAAGGTGAAGATTAACGGCACAGACAGAATGTCAAAATTGCTTCCTTTTAAGGAACTGCTGCCGGCTGCAGTTTCCTCCCCTGAAATTTCCCTTCAGCATCATCTCCATTGTGAAGAAGACTGCAGTGCCCTCCTGTATCAAATGCTCTGCATCCATTATTAATCCCCACTGGTTTATACATAAGCCTCCTCTTGAAATAAGCATTTCCAGGACTTACGCCAAACATCCTGTTGCTGGTTTATGGTTTGTATATCCTTGGTAGAATTTCACCATCAGTTGGTCAGGAGTTTGCCAGAAGCTTCACAGTTTCAGACCAGTGTGTAGACCAAAGCATCTGGTTGCAGCGACAGTGCTTTTCAGGACTTCAGATCCCAGCTTTGTACCCATCCATCATGGTTTCTACATGAACCATCAGCCCAGCTGCTGGAGATAAATGTAATGCTTCTAGAAACCACAGATGCAAATCATCTCAATGGTCTTTACGCTGCTATTCAGTCTTTCTGTAAAACCACTCCTGATAATGAAATGTGCATGAACATGAGCTTCACAATCTGGAAAACAAATGCACATGGTGACGTCAGCAATGTGGTGGCATGATTCAGCAGGCCTGCATCTGGGCGTTTTGGTCTTGCTTAGGACACTACAGTTATAGTGCCTTGATTAATTAGTGTTGCTATTGTTTTTAAACCTTTTATTTAATTTTTCCTGACTGTTGGGAAGCAGAACTGCATGGTCAGGTTGAGAGAAATATATTGTGTGAGAAGTACTGTAATGAGAAAAAAAGATGTTGAGTCACCCTATTATTGTCTTTAATGATTGAATACAGATGAAACAGCTAATGGATATAGTGAAAATGAAAACACAAAACACCAGTTTCTGTCCATGAATAAGCTTTTTGTGTTTTAGATCATTTCTATAGAATCATGTAAAAACACAACTCATTTTTTCTTGTCTAAGCCATCAAACAATCGGCTTTACTGACTCACCAGCGTATTCTTAGGTATGATATTATATCAGAAATTTCTAGTTCTACATTTTGCTTCTTCATATTTGTTTTTCATTTTTCCTTTTCTAAATTTTTTGTTGATTAGGACAGCTGCTTTAGCTCAAATATGATATTGTAGCCTAAACTATCCTCTGATAATGTTTATTTGCTTTAAAGCAGTAATCGGAAACATGTATTTGGATTTTCTTTGCCTATAGTATTAAATTTAACAACAACCCAGTTATTGAGATTATATTTATTAACAGTTGACTCCACCCATTTGCTTATTCATCTTTCCAGCTATGAAAATGGCCAAAACTTGGAGAACTGATTACTAGCTGATGGCTACTAGCTTGAAGAAAAAGCCTTGCATCCAAAACCAGTTACTGATCTCTATTAACCACTTTGCAGTTAGTGATGGCATAAGGAAAACTGACTACTGTTTGCATATAATGCTATTTATTCTGTTTTATAAGTGATACGTGTTAACAATGAGGAGGCAAAAACAGTGTTTGCAACCTGCAGCTCTGGAGCAGTGGCACAAAAATAAAGAACCAACAAATGTTCTTAAATATAATAAATGCAAGTTTTAAATAGTGTGTTGTTTCTTGTTATATTTTTATGGAATATTTACATTTAATTTTCCACAACATAATGAAATTAAGATACTATTTTTCTTGTCATCGTGCTGAAAGCTATGGGCTCAAAACTAGCTTTTCTTCACTGGTGGCACACTGGATAAGACGCTGCCTCTTTTGGACAAAAATATGAATACACTGGAAATTTGCATTGCAAGACTGGAAACCATTTCACTGAAACTTACAACTAACCAGATTCTTTGCTGTTATTGTAACTAGCATGCTCAAGCTAACTTATTTAGCCTCTTATGCAGCCATAGCTAATATTAAACATGCTCATGATGCTTAGTTGCACATGTTGATAAGAAATTGTGTTAGACAGAAACACGTGAGCTTGAAGACAAGTGGCAGGGAAATGTATTTAGCCAATAACTCACTTAGCTAAACTTGGTTTTGATGCAGTTTGTTTGCAGTTTTTATTTTGTTTTTGTTTTTTACAAAAAACTGACAATACACATTCATTCTTGCACTCTGTAATACTTTCTCTGCCATTTTACCCTCACATCTGACCATCATCATATCATGCTGATGACCATGAACTGAAAATAAATGGCAAAAGCAGCTAAGTGAACCATGAGATGCAACGATAAACTCTGTTTGGACTCTCACAATGTACTACGTACAGTGTTGTGCTATATACCTCTGGCCTGGGGACAATCACAATGCAGTTGTCACACTCTATTTGGCCTTCGTTGAGTCATTAAGGCACAGCTTAATTTGACCACAGCCTGCAGGCTTTCAGCCCAGCTATCGGCCTCACTGTGTGGGCAGCTTCCATCAATAAAGTCCCAGGCTGAGGCCTTAGCTGGTGATTCCCACTTGCAAACTCCCACTCCAACAAACAATGTGTAAAATACCCCTCCCAAACTAGTTACTGGTTCAATGCACAACAGTGAGTAAGTAATAGGATTTGTGGGCGGCGAAGTCACAGTGTGTATTTGCATGCAGTTTTATTGAAAGAACAAACAGTGCAGAGGAATGGGTCCATTACTGTGAATCATATACTGATTTTCATTTTAAACCTCAGTAACCAGACTTATGCTTGTTTTTTTTTTTTAAATTTCCCTCCAAATGGACTTGTTAATGGATTTTTTGCTAATTGCACGTACTAACATGGCAATTGAAATGTCTGTTTTTTCATTGTTGTTTTCTGCATCAACGAGCATTTTAGGAACAGATTTTATCATTCCTGAGCGTGCAAAAGATTGAGTTTGTCTGCAAAAGGGTGTCTGTTTCAGACGCTACTCAACCAACTGATGCATGATCTCAGGTCTAGAGTAAAAACCCTTGCACCAGTCGGCTGAGTTGACACAAAGAAAGGGGTGCGTAAAGTTTTCTTTGTTCAATTAGAAGTGGAACCACCTGTAAAACTCATAAAATACCCAGGAGACAGAGGAGGAGGGGGTCTCACTTTAAAATAAATAAATATATAAGGAGGAGGAGGAGAAGAAGTGAATAGTGACAGATTGCATATTATCTTAATTATCTTGTGTCTCTGGAGACACATTAGACGGCGATGTAAACAGCAGCTCAGCGTTCCCTTTCCTTTCATCTTCGCTCGCTTCTGAATCTACATACATGTCTTTTGTTAAATCCCTTTTATTTCCTCCGCTTCTTGCTGTTTTCTTCTCCTGCCTGTGTTGACATAAACGGTCCGAGTCACTGCATGAGTTGGCATGTGCACACACGACATGCGTATCTCTGAAGGATGTGATTGACGGCGACATGTGGTGACAACGTGATGCAGTTCAGTCTGGGGTCCACTGTAGTGGCTGCATCCTGAAGCCAATTCAAGAGTTGACAGTAAGTGCTACATGCAGCTTACTAAAGAGATGCTGCAGATTTTGTCCCTTGTGCGAATGTTTAACCCAAGATGACCAAATATTCGCAGCATAGAGCAGGATTTTGAAGCAAATCAGCAATCTATCTAAACTCCACATTCACAGAGTAAAAATTGTCTTTCTTACAAGCGGATTTATAGCAATTTGTTCACACTGGATTTAGAATATAATGATATTTTTACTCGTGAAAATTAAATATGTGAAAATATTTTGGATTTGGGGCTGCACAGTGGTGCAGTTGGTTAGCACTGTGGCCTCACAGCAAGAAGGTTGGTGGTTCGAGCCTCGGTTGGGGCGGGGGTCAAACCAGGAATCTTTCTGTGGGGAGTTTGCATGTTCTCCCCGTGTTAGCGTGAGTTCTCTCAGTGTTAGCGTGGGTTCTCTCCGTGTTAGCGTGGGTTCTCTCCGTGTTAGCGTGGGTTCTCTCCGTGTTA
>JBAMHV010000023.1:17188421-17200076 GCA_037177535.1 Pseudomugil gertrudae
AGCCTCCCCCCCATCTTTTTGGGGGGGGGGGGGGTGGAGGTGGGTGTTTTTTCGATCTCCCCCCCCCCCCACACACACACACACACACACACACACACACACACACACACACACATAAGAGGAAGTAATGACAAGGTGAACAGCAGGTAAATGGGAGAAAAACAAAGAAGACAAAGTTTGGAAAATAAAGGGAGAAAATAACAGAAATGGAGAGAAATGACCAGGAAGTGAAGGAATATGGAAATGCAAAAAGAGAGGAGTGGGGGGTTAAAGGAAATAAGGAAGGAGGTTAAGATAAGATGGAAATCAGGTAATGAAATGAAGAAAAACAAGAAAAAAAGATGGTGACATAATGATAAAAATATAAAAATGAAAAGAAACAAGGTGGAAATGCAGGCTAGGAGAAAGGATGGAAATGAAACCAAAGGATGGTAAAGGCAAGGATATCACAAGAAAGAAAGAAAGATGAAGAGTTGGAATAAAAGAAAAGGCAAGGCAAGTTTATTTGTTTAGCACCTTTCATGTACAGGACAACTCAAAGTGCAACTCAAAAGAAAGAACATGGGTGATGGACAGGAAGGGAGATTAAAAGAAAGAGGAACAACTGTAAAAACAAAGACAAGTAGATGAGTGTTGCAGGTGAGTATGAAGAACAGGGTATGTTATTGAAAAAAAAGACTAACAGAGGGATGGAAGTGTGGAGTGTGCTGTTGCTAGGGCAGCCCGAACTCATCGACTCCCTCCGTCTTCCCTACTCCAGGATACAAGACATGATTTAATTCAGTGGCTCTCCGCCGTGGACTGCAGATGAACATTGAGCCTAGAGGTTAAATGCATTGTTATTAATTCCTCGCTTCCTCCATTTCAATCTCCCCATCATTTTAAGAGATCTTAGAGCTGTACGGCCTACACGCCAGTACACTCAGCTCTGCCTTTGATCCGTCTCACACACCCAGGGACACACAGACTCTTTTCTCACATGTCCTGTCCATCTCTTTGCCTCTGTCTCAGGCTTGGGGCAGTCCCTTCTCATTTCTCCTTGTTTTGCTTTATAACTTTAGAACCACATCCAAAGACAACAAGAATAACCCTACAGTTTGCAACTAAATTATGTTATAGATAGCATTGTTAAGATTTTATTTTAAAAAAAGTGTTGTAAAATGTGAGCTTATCTTAAGCAGACACCTTCTATCTTTGTATACTTTATCAGACCAATTTTACATTAATCATAATTGCTATTAGTAGCCATCAGTAAATTTAGCACCCACTGATGGCAAGTGAAAACATGTTTTAATAGATTTTTATTATGAGAAAAAAATCAAAAGCTTAAATCTTATTAGAAAATTCTATAAATGAGTAATTCAGTGTCTCGTTGAAACCCCCATGGATTCCTCTATTTTGGGTTTATCCTTTTCCTCCTGCAGATCCTCTTAAGCTCAGTCAAGTCAGAGAGAAAAGTCTGTCAACTTCCTCCTTCAAGATTCTTCACAAATATACTTAAAGGTTTCAGTCTGTGATTTGGCTGGGCCACTTAAGGACAGCTGAGACTTGTCCTTAGCTGGCTCGCTTGTCTTGGTTGGTTGATCTCAGGTTTTTCCCTCTGGATCAGTTTTGTGCAAAGTCCTGATCTGGATGCATTCATCTTCTATCTGCAGACAGCATAACCATGTTTTACCGTAGCAATGGGATTTAACTGTTGTTTACCAGTTCTGTCTGTTTATCTATATTAAAACTCATCAAGCATTTTGGTTGTATAAAAGGGCCTATCCCCATTAAATCTTTCAATCAATCCTTATTACATTGGTAAGACTTCTTCTTTTAAGGAATGAAAGAGCAGTAGTTAACTAGTCCTTTGACTTGTGCATTTTAGGCTGTTACATTACAGCCGAGATACATTACAGCCATGTTACATTACATTGTTTCTGACTTTACCCAAGTACTTTTTCTGCATAATAAATATTTAACTTAGATTTCATGGAAATTAAATGCCTAAACAGTGCTATCTCTGTGGCTATTTTATGAAGAAGGCCTTTTCAGAAGTTGATGTAGCCAGAAACTGAACCACCAATCTTCCTCTTTGAAGACAGTTCACTGCATCACAGCCTCCCTAACCTTTATGCATAATTCTAAAGCCAAAAAACACATTAGAATGAAAAAAGAGAAAGAAAAGGCATGTCTTCTTTCCAATGCTTCAATCTCCCTCTTAACAATTTATGCCTTTTGGCAAACAGACCTTGGGTGAAGTGTTTGATATACGTGGAAGACAGCACATCAGAGAGCACTCCAGCTCACAGTGAAAAAACTCAAGCAATGATGGTTTGGCCGATGGAGTAGTTTCAAAGAAATGCCAAACTTTTGCTCTCTTGGTAGCAGCTTTAATGTTAAGGTTTGTCTCGTATTTTCCCCCATAGAAGGACAGATTTCAAAGGAACGCATTCTTGTCTGAACAGCACAACGCTGTTCACACTCCAACCTCCCCAAGCACTGACTGAGCAATGTGATGTGTGTGGAAAGCTAATAAAATTGTTGCCAATACTATTGGAAGACGAGCTTACGATGAGATATGTGCACTGAGGAAGAAAGAGGCTGAGGTAGCTCTGGCTTTTGAGTCAGGAAGGTCTACAGAAGCATGAAAGCCTATGTGGAAAACACATATCTAACACGTTAGTCTGGCCCTTTGCTTTAAGGGTAAGCAAACGTCAGACTGTGTGAGTGTTTGGGCACCAGGCGGCTGTGAATGTTGGTGATTGAGCTCACAATATTATCTCCTTCCACCTGTGAGGAGTGACTCTCAGCTGAATGGCAGATTACAGTCAGCCCGCCCCATTGTCCTCTTCACATGAGGCATGAGCTGCCGTCATCGGCACGCATGCCTGTCCGCCTGCATACGTTTGCATGTGTGTGTGTGTATGAAAGCACCTGACCCCGATGATAATAGCATTCAAGGCTTGTGACAGGCAAAATTAGCATACATAGTGGCTTGGAATTATTTTTGGGAGATGGTGCAGGTAAGTGTTTTCACAGGAGTGTAGGCGTCAATTTGAGCCCCCCAAAAAAGCACAAGGCCTATATTCTTTAAGAACAGAACAACTGCAGAATTTATTTTGGTTGGACTGAGACTTCAATATTTGGCTCAACGAGACAGATTGGATGTTGATTTTACACAAAAACTTTCTTGTCTTCTTTTTTCCCCCCCTAAATAATCAATAAAACAAGAGCAGAACTGAGATTAAAGAAGTTGGAATCCCTCTTCCTCTGCTTTTGTTTTAAAGGTCTAGCCTGCAAGAAATCCTCCCCTGGAGAACAAGTGATGTGCTCACATTGTTGGCAGCTGCAAATGAAGCATGAATCCAAAGTTTGTTGGGCGCTTTAGCCTTGAAAGGTGGTGTGGTGGAACAGACACATATCCAAACAAGAAAAGAAATCCAAAAAACAACGTTTTCTAGCAGACCCAAAGAAGAAGAAACCCAAATAATACAAATGCAGAAATCTTTGCTCAACACTTGAAATTTCACCCGGTGTCGGCTGGGGATATTCTGCTATGAGGCACCTCAGCTAGATGAATAGTGACACTTGTCGAGTTTTGAAATACATCTCAGGATGGCCCTATTGAGTGGATATGCAGCATTAAAATACTGCTTTGTGAGATCTCCATTTTCAGGGTTAGTTGAGCCAGATCAAATTGACACCTTTGATTTACTGACCACATGCAGGAGTTTGCACCCTTTGGTGTCATACTGCATCTAATAACAGCTTTGAAACTTGAGTGTGGAGTCATTAGGGAACATTTTAAGTGCTCTCAACATCAGTGATTGAGTGCACTTAGAACATAAAGGCTGCATCCAAGAGGGTGTGCGGTGTTCACACTCATTCTGATAACACAAATCGCAGCAGGCTAATGTCTGGTTGTGTGTGCCTGGCTGGCACGTGTGTTTACCCTTCTTCTTAGGCAATGTGAGAAATAACATGGGCGTTCACACAAACACACACAGAGGCACACAAGCAGGACAGCATGCTGCTGAGTTGCACTGCAGTGACATGGAGGGGGTGAAACAAGTCGGATTGTTTTAAGCCTGTGTAGCAACACTGTATGTGCGTGCATAGCTGGCACATGAAAAATGATACTTTGATGCACCCAGAAATGGACTGGACGATTATCCACACTCACTCCCACGTACACGGCGAAAAACAGTAGGAGACATAATCACAGTAATAGGGGAACGATAGGACTTCCCCCGTGAGAAAAAAATGGGGCAGCATGAGAAAAAGATAAGAGGGAGTAAGATGAGAAGGATGGGAATCAGTGGTAGACTGCAAGAGCAGCAGTAGGAGGAGGAGGAGGTGGAAGAAGAAGACTGCCAGGAGCTTACACACAGTGCAGCAGGAATCCCGTCCAGATGTTAGTGCAGGAGGACGGGAATGGAAGAGAAGACATGGAAAACCGAGTAGGAGATGAGATTACGCACCATTAATGTTTGGATGAAGAAAATTAAAACTACAGTGATTGTGTTTATCTTCAGTCTTTTTTGTAACGGTGGAGACCTGGTGTTAATATAACTGCTCACTAAGCTTATAATAACATACTGTAAATCTGTCATCTACTGTCACGTAAAATAAATCAATGTAATGCCTTTAAAAGCATGTCTCTCACTGTTCATGAACAAGGGGCTATAATGTGCACTTCTGAATGCCTTTTGCTAATCAATTATTATTTACTGTAGTGATTAATCCCTTATACATGATTAATTATGGGGCTTTAACAATGGCTGATATAAACAACGCTGTGGCTGCTAAGTCTTCACAGGGCCTGTCTGGTGCACAGGAAGTGAGAAGCCGTTTCCAAAACTGGCAACAGCAATGATGGTTTGTTTGGAACAAAAATAGCAGAGTGTTACCTACCACCTACACTGAAGCAAAACTGTAGACTTCATAGCACAGCCCAAACTGTCTTTGACAAATGATGTATTGCAAATGTTTTTATGATAGCATTGTAGCAGGACAGCTACACTCGACTGAAAAGTTGGCTTCTTTAAGCGGCTTTTTAGGCAATGAAATACATAATAAGTTTTTGCTCAAGAATAATGCAAAGTTACTCGATGTACTATCAAACCTATTCCTTCAGCTGAACAGTTTTAGAGCCTTTGCATTATAGCCTCAAATCTTCTTTCAGTGATTCGCTGGGACAGAAAATGCTAAAGTGGAACTTGCAGGTCAATTTAACATTACACCACTTGGATACAAAGTTTGAAGCTAATGACATAAATTATTGAGATATATCTCCACATAACTGTAATTCTGAGCCTGCAAAAAAGCCATGAACTGAATTAGCATCATTAGCTAATGTTTGCTAACAATATTTTACAGGTTACTGAATTTGCCGCCCTATGTCCAAGTATCATAAAATAGAGGAACTTGTTTACAGTTTGAGTTTTAAATAGTGCCAAGAACGGCCTCTTAAGCCTTTTGTTGTAATGGAAACACAGAAAGCTATGTTTTATGGTGACCATAAAGTGGAGCAAGAGAGGGCAGTTATGAGAGACATAAAAAGAAAAAAAAAGCATGAAAAAGGGAACTTAAAGTAAAGTTTGCTTCTCTGTTGGGTTGCACATCAGACTCTTTCACTGTTGTCCCTTTGGCCTGAACACTGATGTCTTAGCAGTCTGATAAAGATGAATAATACACCAGATGGAACTGTACATATTGTGACCTCATCATGTACTGGATTGCTATTAAATCCCAGCAGCCACCAGAACTATAAAATGGGTGTTGGACCTCAAACTGTACTTCCCAGAGGCCTAAACAGTGGTGACAGGTGCAGCTGATAACACAAATATGAAAGCAACATGTGAAATTCATCTTCACCCAGGTGAATCCCAACACTGGGGGGTCCAAGACAAATAACAACAGCTTGTTCTTGGATCGCTTGTCTTCAAGCAATTTGATTGGTTATATCGGAGGAAATTTTGGTATTTTCAAAGCAGTATGTGACAGAAAAAGTCATCAGAGTCGTAAGATTATACTCACATTTAGGTAAATACTGCTGTTAACTACTTTAGAAAAGCAAAAGACATCAGGTTTTAAAAACAATTAAACAGCCAGGTGGAAATCATCATTTAAGGGCAGAATTCAAAGCTGATCCAGAAAAAATCAGGGCACTGATAACATCATGGTTCATAGAGAAAAGCCATGTTTTTTTTTAACATTATGGGTTTCAAATCAATGGGATTTTTTTGTCTGAATGTGCCACCCAGTTCAAAATTAGATATGTGCTGGAGCCCAGCCAGTGTGGATCGGGCTTTCACTGTGGTAGCCAGAAGACTCAGGAAAAACCTGACACTCAACGTTAGACCTTCAGAGTATTTACAACTCCTGTCATCAGCTCTGACTTTTGTTTCAAGTTTAGTTTTTATGCTGCTGTGTCTCTTTGTTTTAACTTGTTTTTTTTTAGTCAGAGTTTGTATTTATGGATTATAAAATACATTCAATTATTTAAGAAGTTTTCAAACCAAATTTCCACAAGTTATTGGGTAGATTTTCTGATGACCAAAACTTGTAAGCAAGCACTTTAAATCCAGTTTGCAAGTTTTATCTGAACTGGTATTGATGCAGATGAATTCAGATGTCACCATAATAACCTTGTTAGCTTTGTTTCCCCATAGTGTGTAAATGTCTCTGACAATATATATAAAAGTTTGCAGAAGAGTTAACGCAGTCTGTGCTTCTGAGCTTAGTGATACAACTGTAGTAGATGGTAGAGATTGGAGTGTGTGAGCAGTGAGCTGTTCAGAACAGGTCACTGATGTCAATTCTCTCTGAGGCAGGCGTGTGTGTGTTGGGCTCCTCTGCTTTCCCACATGCACAACCAGCAAGCCAACCATTATGAGAATATAAACAAAGAGCGACACAGATTTTTATGAGAGTATCTACTTGGCTCGATAGAAACCCTTGATGAGTTCCATACTGGTCTGGGATCATTGAGGTGTCTACCCAGCTGTAGTATGTTTGGACACCAGTGGGTCTCGTGACATGTTTCACAGTTCACTAATGTCTGATATGAGTGTTTGGGAATCAATACATCGATTCCAGGGCCCGCATTACCATGCAGGCCTACTACTCCAGCAAGGGATCACCTCAGGCCAACATGTCCTGTTGACTTGCATAAATTCAAAGTCCCAGCTATGGGAAGAGAAAGGGTATGTCTATATGCTCATTTAGAGCAAATGCACAGTAACAAGGTTGCTTTCTGAGGGCTGTATGAGCTTATCTGTGGTGTGTGAGATATTAAATAAAATCCCCCCCATCACCCTTATAGGCAAGATGCAAAATAGATGAGTAACTACTGCTCAGCAGACACTAGAGAAATGGCTCCTCCATGAAATAAAATAGAACGGAGAAAGATGGAGCATTAGCGGAGGAAGGATTGCAGTCATTTAGCGCTCAGCATGGTGGAAAACATCTCTGATATTCTGTTTTACACAACACTTATTTTCTACGCTTCTAGCAAAGTGACATAGTCAATACTTGGGCACTTCTGCTTCAAAACCGGCTGTGGAATCTATCATGCATGCTTTGCAAAGCAGCTTTTTTAAGGAGCTGAATACTAAAAAAAGTCAGTGTTTTTTTTGTTCAGCCTTTAAATATGCAGTTTTCTACTCACAACTCAGACCACAGATAATAACGGGCAAAGGAAGGAGAAAAAAAAGGCCAAAAACAGGATTGGTCTTGGTGCACGGCGTCCTCTCTGGGTATTCATGTGCCCTTGATAAATTACATTTGGAAGAAACGTTTTCTTGATACAATAATCCTCATAGAGGAAATGGAGAAGTAATTGTTGAGATCGCCAAAACAACCAAATGTTGAATCTCAAAAAGCTGCTTCACTATGTTGCAGATGGTTTACTGCTAAAGAAACAAAAGCAGGAAAAACTTACCGTAAACTATGGTGGTGGCGCTATCACTCTCTGATTCAGAAATCTTATTCTAACCTTTAAAACTCTACTAGATCACTGGCACCCCCCGTAACACTATAACTTGCATTGTCATGTGAAGACTGGCACACGTTACAAACCTTCACAGATTCTGACCAAACACTTGGTTATAAATAGAGAAAAATCACATACGATCTCTCTCATCTGATCTTAAAAAGCAGAGTATCGGGTTCTTCACTCACAATATTCCACATCTTTCATAGTCAAACGTCATTTCAGTCTGAATCAAACATGGCAGACAAACAGGAAGAAGCAATGATGCTTGTTTTTGGACTTCCTGTCTGAAAAATTGTACACAAAAGAAGATACAAAAGAATATAGAAAAGAAAGCTGATTATAAGTCATGGAAAAGGGTGGGAATGTGGAAAAGTACTGCGGACAACTTAGGAGCAGGGCTAGTAGCTACCAGTGCTAGCAAGTCAGAAATATTAATAATGTTACAGCAATCATAGCAAACCAGTGATTATTACCTTACACACTGTGCACGCTCGGTTTCTCTCGGAGCTCCAGAGACTACAGGGATTCTAGCCAAAACTATTAAACGTGTTGATTATTTACGATCCCTCCTTCTGAGTGGGTAGGACCGAACTAGTTTTAAAATTGTGATACAGCATAAATTGTGATGGATCGCTTAGCTTTTCAGTGAAACAGGGGTTTTCAAGGAATTCAGATCTCATCCAGTTACAATTACAATCTAGTCACAAAATGTGTTAAGTAAGAGATTATATGGTAAATCCACCATTAATGATAATTCCAATATTTATTGCATTTTTATATTAAATAAAAAATACTGCTATGTTGCTATGTGACCTTTATTTTAGTAATAAGTGGCCTTTGGCCTTTATGGTGCTTTATCTATTGATACATTCATGTTATAATATCTTAGCCTTATAATCTGAGAGCTGAGGCTGTTCTGAAAAAATCATGTCTAGCTGTTGTTCGATTGAATATAAAAAAACCCACAAATGGTAAAACTATAGTAGAACAGCAACATTAAAACACATTTACTAATTTACTCTTTCGTGGGGTATTTTCTTTTATTTCAGTTTTATCCATGTTTATTAAAGCTTTTAGCACCTATGATAACACTTAATTTATTCATAAATACATGATTAAAAAAAGGTAAACTGACTTACATTCATGCAGCAGTTTTTTCAACACGTTAATCTCAATCTGGTTCAGGGTTACACGAGGCTGGAGCTTTTCAGTTAGCAGGCAAAAAGCAGGGTACACCATGGACAGGTCGCCAGTTCATCACAGGGCTTTACACTACATGTCACCCATTTGCACACACACACATTCTTACCACAATATGCACATCGAGGGGTAATGCTTATTGGTTCAGTATCTTGCTCAAGGATAATTATGCAGTCAAGGGAATTGATCCATTAACCTTCCAGTTGAAAGGTGACTGTTTATCCTCCTGAACATTTTAGGAAAATAAATATACAAAAAGTCTAAAAGGACAGAAGATATTTTATTAATTTATTACCAATTAATCATTGAATTTAAAACTTAGTACCAGTTGGGAAGCAGGAGGATGCTTGACAATCTGGTGCATACATTTTTACAGTTACAATTTCCCATGTGATTTCGCATTAGGCATGTTAACGTGCTGGCTATAGCTGTGTCTCTGTTTAAAGCTTATGTGCTTCACCGTGCACTAGGCTACGTAGTCGGCTACATACAGTTGTTCTAGTTTATTGTGAATGCTTACTAGTCACAAAATGATACAGCCAAGCTAGCCATGCCATTGTGCTCCAGCAACTGAGATTGTGACTGTTAAACCGGTAAAAATCTGTATGCATTCTGCTTCTACATGAAGTTTGTTTTGAAACCAGATAATGAGATATCACATAGATATCAAAGATAATGCAATTTTACTGTCATTAGTGTATTTGACATTGTCACATTCGTATTAAACTGAGGTCAATGAAATAAAACATTCAGCATTCAACAGCTGTTCCTATACCTCCCTGCTGCATGAATAGGCTAAATTCTGGAAGAAACATGTCTCTAAAGGATCCACTGCCAGTAGGCTCGGCTGTGTCTGCAGGCCAAATAGAGTTTGGGTTGGTCGAGTGGATTTAGAGGCGCCTTCCAAATGGGACAGTCCTTGCCACGCCACTGAGTCCGACAAAGTGATCTGAAGTGTGTAAACCCTAAACTGAGGCACAGTTTATTTATTAATCTTATTGGTACTTTTCCAAATGAAAGAAAATAGAAAAAAGGTCATTTTTGACAGTGTAGACCACTTAGATTAAAAACATTTTCATTATTTAATTTCCTTTTAACTTGTATTAATTAATTTCTTTATTAATTTAAGACAATTTAGTACACACTTGCCCTATATTGGTATCATTTCATACCATATAATTGCACACTAATGTGAAACAACCACTTGGTACTATCATGTGACATGTTTTAACCAATGTGAAGAAATAGAGACATTTTTCTGAGCATTCCAACAAGTCAGATTAAATTTAGATCAAACACTGAACACCATGTTTTTACTTACTTTGACACTTTCTTTGGGAAGTTTAAGCTCCACTGAACAATGTGCTCCAAGCCTGTTTTGTCTCCATTGAATAAATTGGGGTATATGGTAGAAACTCTCACAGTTCACCTGACGGGTTATAAGCCCCAGAAGCAGCATCGCATCCCCATGTGTTGACCCTTTTTGCTTGTTTTTCTATCTAAATGCTCATTAAAGCTTAGGTAAGAATCTGGATTTGTAAAAACATTGTTGCAGGTGTACGTTCCTGTTTTAACCTCTACATTTAGCATACAGCAGTGACAGGCTAGTTTCTCCCTAAGCTAGCAGGATTTGATATATTTATACATCTGTGTTTCTGTCAGGATGACTCATCTATCAGTGGGTGTCCTGGGCTTTAATCTCCTTCCAGCATTTTCCCTTTCTTTTTGTTTTTACTTTGAGCTTCATTCTTCTTTCCCTCATTTCCAGTTCTTGCACCTCTCTCTTTTTGAGTTAATAATTGATTTTCAGACTTGAAGAATTAGGAATTCCTTTTTCATGCTGTTCCTTTCCTCAGTCTTTTCTTTATTCTTGTCTCCAGTCTGGTCTGATGAACATTTTGGGGGCATCAGGCTCAGCCAGACAGCTGAAGAGTCAGTGGGGGAGGCACACTGATTAACACAATGAACACTTTATCCCAGGTTAATATATTTTATAGTCTTGACAAGCTTTTGTAGTATGAGTATCTGTTAAGACAGTAAGGTAGAATAAGCATCATTAGGTTCAAGATCATTTATGGGCATCATACATCTGTTTTGCTGAAGAACAAAGCATTGTATTTCTCTTCCTACATCCACAATTCCTGATCACTAGATGACAGGGCAAAAAGGAAAGAGGATTTCTCCATGGAAATTAACAAACACATTTCTGCCACGGGCCTCTGCTGGGATATTCATTAAAAACATACTAAAAACATGTCTGGTGGTAAAATAACAAAAAGCTCCTGCTAGAAAATAAAAGTTACATTTATCAGTACGTTTTATGTTGCTAAATACACAAACAATAGTAAAGACAGAAGTGGGCAAGTCTTTGGACCATAGTGTATTTTACAATTCATTTGTTTGTTTGTTTGTTTATTATTTAATAAAGGGACAATGCATATTGATTACAGAGGCCTGGGGAACAAATCCCA
>JBAMHV010000023.1:17211859-17242141 GCA_037177535.1 Pseudomugil gertrudae
CGTGTCTCTGACACTTTGCACCCGCTGTCATTTGCGTCAGCAATCTTAGTAGCTCAGGTGCTAACCACGGTCCCGCCTTACACGCTAAATTCTAGATCCCACGCGCTAATTAGTACACGCAAATTGAGATCTTAGTAAATCTGGCCCTTAGTGTTTAAGCTTAGCCTGGTTCATACATACTCTCGTACTTCATTCCAGATAAGCCCTAAAGACAGTATCAACACAACAACATCATCAAGCTCACGGCTGCCTGTATGCTCATGCACTCCTCCTCTTATGGTGCATTGTTTGCTGAGCCCCAGAACTGTAATTAAAAAGCTCCCAAGAACATCCTACCATGTATTTTTCTCTAAGCTGTTAGAAGGTGGCACAGGGTTTTATAGCAAGGTCTAAGTCACCCCTTGACTTCTGCTGTTTTATAGAGATATAAAGACAAAGAGGGAGAGCCTGGAGGAGTCAGGGGACTGGCTTTTGCAAGGGCTCATGTTAAGCAAGGAGAGCTGCAGAAATAACACCCAGAGGAGGTTAGAAATTGCTTGCCACAAGATGAAAGTGCAGAATATTTCAAAGAGAACCTCACTCTTCCCTTTCAATCTATTTGTTGCTTTAAACAAAAACTGTTGTTAGTGGAGTCTTTGTAAGCGCACACCGAGCAGCATTCAAATTTAGATTTTTGAAATGAGGAAAGATGCCATGTTGTACTTTGTTATACATGTACCATGTCGTAATTTATGTCCACTTTTGTTCTAAGGCTTTGAGATGACAGTTTTTAAGGCTTGATTTCAGATCTCTTTCTGGTTTAAGCATTCTTAGATAAGTTAAGGACAGGAATATACCCACCTCTTTATAGCTCTAGTTTGTCATTTATTTAGTTATTTTGGTTAATATGAGCACATAGAAATATAAAGAATGGTAAAATATATTTAAAGAAGTTTTCTTAAAGCTTTTGCTTATTATTCAATGCTAAAGTACAAAATGTGTTTCTCATGAAAATGAATGCCAGATTTTCCAGGGTGTACCCCGCCCTCGCCCAATGATAACTGGGATAGGCTCTAGCCCCACACAATCCCCACAATTAATAGATTAAGTGGTTTGGAAAAAATGAATGAATGAATAAATGAATGAATGTTGGATTTTCCAATCTAGTTCCGTAAGGCAAAGCAAAATGTTCACCAACTGGAAGGTCTGTGGATCCATTCAAGGATACATTATGAGTACATAAGTGTCCTTGGGCAAAATGTTGAACCCTATGATGTTGGAGAAAAGTGAGTGTGGCATGTTAAAACGACTTTGACATTACTATGTAAGTACAGTCATTAAACTGTATGGGGGGGCTGGCTCTGTGGTCTGCTGTCAGGTGATTTATGCACACACTGGGAAACAAGGATATATGTAAAATACTACAAGCTAAACTTCTCCAGCAAGCATTGCCACAAATGTATCATATTTCCAATCCCAGAGATTTTTAAATGGGAATGTTTTTTCAGCTTTTTTTTCCTTTGGCTAACTCTAACATTCCAGGAAACCTTGCAAACAGGATGTTATTTGAAAGTAGATTATGTACATCTACATACTGTCAAAGCTAATGTTTGCCTCAGTGATTATACAGTATGTCTATTCTATTGTCTAAAAATGTCCATAAGTAAAAGTTTTATACCTCTTAGTCAAAGAGAGCCAGAGAAAAACAACTATCAGTCACTTTTATTCCTGGCAAAGACATTCATTTACATTTCAGCAACGTTTAGTCACACTTCATCTGGAGTTGCCGAAGTGAAGCTAGTTACCATCCACTCTGCGCAAATAAGAAGAGACGCAGGTGTACACTGGCCCGTGATTCAGAAAGCCCATTAATTCACAGTACACAGATTATAAAGCAGGAGCTGGACCTGGACAGGAGAGCAGAGGAAGCAGACCTAATCTGCCTGCTAACAGATGGCTCCCCCGATCGCACAGCATTCGCCTGCCAGCCATGTTGGAATGGAGTGGCTGCCCACGGCGAGGTTGGAGAGGGTGTGCAGGCAGAGGAGGAGATGATTGTTATTGAATATGAAATGTCGATCGCTTGGAATGAGCAGGCTATTCAGGTTGGGAGAGGTTCAGGGGATTGATTCTCTTATCTGCCACATGAACATTGATTCTTTTTATAAGATATTCGTGTTTGCCTGTGATACTAAATCAAAAGTTCACCTGTACAGCTCTCATCCAGATGATAAATTGTTTGATGCTTTCATTTATACCACCCTCAAAATGCAATCAGTCCTGGAAATCTCATTCTGCCACCACAAATATATCATGCCCTTATGCCTTCAGCTAAATGACTCCCAAAGTGCCACCACTCCAGCTCTGTTCATTATCTACCCACAGGTAGAATCAGATTGCGTGATTATATAGAAATGAGCCTCCCGGCTTTCAGGGTTATTCCAATTTTCATCCATTTTTGAAAATGGTATTTGTACATCGCACAGGGATAACTGATTATTGACATTATTCTAAAAAGCTGACCAGATATCCCCAGCAATTTCCACAGAAGCACTGGACTTGACTTCACTGGTTCATATCAAGAGCCATGCAACCACTACCCGGCTATGCCCACAAGAATCAGTGTTACAGAAAGAGGTTTCTGAGCTAAGATTTTAAATTTGAAAACATATTGTGCAGAGGGGTCGCCAGTCGCCGGGATGGACGGCACAGACTTGCTAGAAAAAACCTGTGGTGCCAGTGAGTTGCTGTGGTGAGACTCCACCAAAAATGTCAAACCTGTTGTGAAAGTGACTGTTGTTTTGTGGAGGTGCATTAGAATGATGCCCCCCCCCCCCTCTTCCACCGTGGACCAACAAGGAACCTCTGAAATTTGGCCTGCCTCCAAGATGCATCCAGGCCTCATGTGGACTTGCAACTTGTGGAAGCGCCTTGATATTGTTAGACTCGCTGGAAGACGCTGCTCCGACATCTATAGATGCATGACAGGAAGCAGCAGTGACATCAGGCACCTGGGACTACAGTTATGGATTACAAATCATCATGATTTTCACTTCTTGGATCAAGTGCAAACTGGATATCCGTGTCTGTAGTTCAGCTATTTCTTTTAGTCGGCAGCACACAACCAGAGGGGGACAGAGATCCCTCTCTCTTTTATTTTGAAAGATTTGCCCAAACAAAAACAACAATGCCTTAGGTAATCACTGGTCATGGGGGGCATTGCTTGTCAGATGGCACTCATGTCCCAGCATGCAACCTTTTAGATTAAATCCAGATTTAACCCTTTATGTACTCTGTATTTTTAAGGATGGAATGAGTAAATGTCTGCAGCCACAAGGTATATTTTACTAGGTTTGGCATCATGGTAAATAAAACATTTGTGAGGTCTTTTAAATATGTATAACTAGTGAACTAGTGAAGAATAAGTAAAAATGACACAATAAAAAGTTTAAATGAATAGAAATATTTATTTGGAATGATGCAGGTGGAATAGGGAATATGCAAACATTTTCTCTGTAAAAAAGTCAATTCTGATAAAGCAGACATTTCATGCAGAGAGTACATGAAAGGGTCCCAAAATGGGCATTTTGGCACAAATTTGACATCTGTTCTCAACATCTCAGACCTCGTGATCTCGGGTGTTAAAAGTTCAACTAAAGAATTGCAATGTTGGAGGAAAAGAGCTGCATAAAAAAAGAAAGTGAAAGAGCAAAGGATCAGGAAAGAGTCATCAGATTAACTTTTACTCAGTGGGGAGATCTTAGAGATCAGGCAGGATGCAAGACGGAGGCTAAATTATCCATCATCCTGGGGTGTCTCATGTCAATCAACGTTCTGTAGTTTTTCACTTTTCTACTAAATCTCTGTGTTAGCTTACAGACATAAAGTGGCAACATTCCCATTCAAATTGCTCTTCTACAATTACAGTATAACTGTAGTGCTTTTCGTGGATGCAGCAGCCATAGGTGTGCCTGCTTTAGTATCAAACTCTCACCCTGCAGATCTGTTTGCATGAACCCAGCCAGTGTGCAGATGCTAATCCCCGCCACTGTCGCTAACTCAGGCACAGCTTAGCTGCATCTAAATCAGCACTTTACACGAAGAGGGCATCGGCATGGCGGGGTAGACTTGCAGCTGTAAGCAGTGAGTCAAGCCTGTCAGAGCATAGAAACCTCCGTGAAAACAGCTGAGTGTATCAGAACACCTGCTTTGTGAGATGAGGGCAGTTGTGTTAAACGTGTGTCCAATCAAAGGGCAGAAAATCCCTACGAGCAGTGACTCATGCTTTTTACATAGCTCCCAACACTGCATTGGCTTTTCTTGAATCTTGACAAGACGTTTCTTTTGCATTACAGTATTAAATAACTTTTCTCAGCTTGATGGTGGGAGCTTCATCCAGATGCTGTCCTCACTCCTCTCATCTTGTCTTGTCATTGTATACACTGTTCAGCTGGTATTACATTCACCGCATAATGTGGCAGCCATTATATAAATTGAAAGAACTTGAAAACAGTATTTTGCCAGCGGCTTGGATGTCATTGAAGAGTTGCTATGTTTTCATTGCCGCCCCTATCCAACTGGGTTTTGTGTCTCTCGAATCTTTTCCTTTGAGAGAATGACTGCTGTGAAAGACAAAATACAAACATGCATGTTTGCCTGTGGATGCCTCAGGCTGTCACTCATTCTCCTGTCCTTCAGCGCCTCCTCTCCTCACTGCATCTCCTGAGTGTCACTGTCTTATCTGTTCTACAGATCTGAAAAAGTCTGCAAACTCATCCCTATTTTCCTTCCTGGATGCAACACAAAGTTCTCACTGTTTTTACACATTTAAAAAAGTGGATATAAAACTAAGAATCTGTCTGAAAAGTTAAAGTTTCCCATGCAGCTTGCTATGCCACTCCCAGATGGCACAGTGTTTGTTGAAGGGACAGGTATTCGGATGGAAATTTAACACTTTCTGTGAATGCATGAGCATTATGTAAAGCAACAAAAGAACATTTTATACATTTAAAATTTTTATGTTTTTTATTTAAAGTAGTCCCTTAATTATTTTGTTCTCCTACTTTGAGATCTTTGAGATCCTGTTGTGGGAGTAGTATTCTGAGCGATGATTGTCAGACCTTCCTCTTCCCAGTTACATCCTCCAAGTCTTCTGAGGGGGACACCATTATCTTTCTGTGTCTCCCTATAGCCAGTAGCTCAAACATGAATGCCACCATTATGCAGGAAGAGGTCCTAGCACTGACCCCTGAGGTACTCCACAAGTCGTGGGGACTCGCTCAGATTCATAACTGCTGATCACAATAAAACAACTCCAGTTAAGGACCAGTTAAGGGCACTCCAGAGTCCTCTCACCAACCTAAGACATGTGCTAGGTTAACAGGCTTCTCCTGCAGAAACTCTGTCTCTCAATGGGACTTGTATAAACTGTATATGCTCAATAATCCGCCATGTATTGTAAAATGGCAACCTACTGGGACGGTATTTCAGTGTGAGTTCCTTCCATGCTCCTTTCCTCGAGTCAAATGAAACTAAACTGCCTACACTGGAAAGAAGCAGTTGTCTTTGCGGTACAGACCTCAGCTGCTGAAACGTACCTAAAATTTCAGCTGCAATAAGTTATGTTAAGATTTTACCTTATTTTAAGAAAGTGATTCAAAATGGATGTTACATCAAAATGTGTGTGTGTCTGTGTGTGTCTTTGCCACATGTTGTCTCAGAAATCAATGTAAGTGAGGTAACTGGAACCGCTTCTAAACTTCACACATAAAACAAGACGGTTTATAAATTAGTTTATTTCTACTGAAATTATTTTATTTGACTTTACAGATAAGTTGACGTAAACTCCTGTATCTGTTATATCAGCTGATCGGTCTGATCGATCAGCTGCTGTGAGAAATCGCCCTGCTATAGATCTGAAAGTACTGATGGTGTGTACTGATGTACTGTATACAGTAAGATAATAATTCAGTTTCTTTAGTGCACTAGGTAAAAACCTACAACAGGGAGCTGAAAGTGAGATCTGAAGGGGGTTGCAGTTCATCCAGGAAAAACCGTTAATAGATCTAATTTACATGAAAACACATATGATGTTGTATTGATGACCCGTGGGGAACTTAGGCATTGAAACTTTTCATTGTTCAGGGAGCTCTAGTAGCATGTAACATCGCAGCATGACTTCATCACAGCTTTCTTTCTCCTGCTGTTTCCTCCTGCAGACAGCATGTTTCCTTCATGTATGCATAGTAAAATAAATGTAAAAAAAAACCACAAGAAAGTAAAGTAACATTAGTTTTACTTTTCAAATGCAATAAACTGTTCAAGTAATCTCATAATTTACAGAAGTAACAAGTAACTACTGGTAATGACTTTCTAAGTAATGACCCCACCACTGTCTGCTGAAGGGTTAGTATGAAAACCTGGCCAATGCTTTATAGCAGGGACTAAGCTTCTCCCCCGGTTTCTCAGAAAATCCCCAATCAGAAAAGCGATCATCGTTATTGATCCCTGACTCACCACTTCAGCAACAGACAGAAGGAAAGGCACATAAGGGAGAGGGAGAAAGGGAAGCAGAGATTACACACTAGCAAAAAGGCAAAGAATGATTGGTTCAGACGGAGCAGCAACAGCAGAGGGACAGTCAGAGATAGCAGAGGGACTGTGTAGGCGGTAGGAAGTGTGTGTTGTCAAAAAGTTGAAGGAACACTGTCCAGAGCAGGCAGAATCAGAGATGTACTATTTAAGTGTTAGAAAAGCAGAACATTTACAGAGGCTTTAATTTAGAGCAAACAAGTCCTGACTTTTAAAAACTTCATTTGACTCCGGACTACTCTCCAAATATACTGTATGTCCTAATCATTACTTAAATATGAAAAAATACTATCAAAGGCATCAATACGGCACAATGACAGACTTATTCACTGATCACAACAACTTAATCCAGGAGACCACAATTCACCTTCTGACCGAGATGTCACTGTTGCTTTCTGTGCTTTTGCCAGTCTATGATATTAGGGTGCCAAGAAATTGTAAATCACCTAATTTCAAGTGCATTGATTAACAAGCTCTTATGAAGCAGTTTTGGATGGTCCGGGCATCTCACATTACAGTATGTTCTGTGTCAAAGTGTTTTAGCTGAGATTATATAAAAAGGGATAAGAAAAAGTTGAGATGGCGTAAAGGGATAAGCAGATGGATGAGGAGGCGACGGTGGAAGAAGGTATGAAGGATGGGAGAATGGACAGGTGAGGGGGAGTAAAGGAGAAGAGGAAGCGTGGATGGATGAAGGAGGAGGATTAAGCTGGTGAGATGCATTAGCGGTGATGGATGGATTGATGGATGCATGAGGGAGAAGTAGGACAAAAGTATGAATAGGGATAGGGTGACTGAAAGAAGGAAGGAAGGATGGACAGATTTGAGAAGAGGAAGGATATAAAGGAGGAATAAAAGGATGAATGAATGTGGGGGGGCGAACACTGGATGAATAATTAAAATATGGATGAATGAATGGATTGATGTAGGAGAGAGGTGGAGAATACATGAATAGGGACATGGATAAGGAGGTGGTGTCCTAAGAATGGTGATGAAGTGTGACTGGCTGAACCAGGAATTTTTGCTGGGTGATGAGAGGGGTGTTTGAGGCATGGCATCCCGCTCTCCAGCCTTCACAGACTATGGTTCACTGTCCCTGTTATAGGCCATAGTCACATTTAAGCAGAACCTAGTAAAATTACTCTCATTGCTATGAACAGAGTCGGAGCCAGTAAAGTACGTGTCATTGCATGACATGATATGTCATTTTTATCTTGTTTATGGCAGTAGCTTTATAAATGGAAGTAAATAATGCTACATTCTTGCACATCATGCTGGTGACAAATTGAGACAAAATGGAATACCAGTAAGAGAGCTGATGAAGGCATATGGAGACACCAAATCATGGCTAAGCTGCAACAACATGAGCAAATAACAAAAGCTAGCCTACCTACATAATGGAAGCTACTAAGTACAGGTGGAAAGTGATGTGCTAATCATATGAACCACTCTATTCAAAAACCAAATTACCCAACCCTCACTGCTTGTAAAGAATACTGACGTGCTTCTACTGAAAGTGATTTGATTTGATATTCTGAGAGTCATTTACGCCTGTTTGACATTGCTCTTGTCTGTCATTTCAGGTATGCGCATCCTGGTGACCCTGCTGCTCGACACCCTCCCCATGCTGGGTAACGTGCTGTTGCTCTGCTTCTTTGTTTTCTTCATATTCGGCATTGTTGGTGTCCAGCTGTGGGCTGGTCTGCTCAGAAACCGCTGCTTCGTCATAGACAACTTCTCCTTGTAAGTTCCACTGTATTCTTTATTTACATTTTAGTTTCACTGGATTTATTCTGTAACAACTGAGCATTAGGCTATGTAGAAAAGTCAGTTACCAACACTCATACTGAACTGAATGAGACCAAACCTTCATACTGAAAGCTTGTTTCTTTCCCTTTCCAGTGGTGCCCCACCTGTAACAAAATGTGTTTGTGGAATAAGAATCAGAGTTGAGTATGTGGTTGTGCTTTTAAAAAAAACTTACCAAATATCCTCTGCAAATGCTGCCACTCAGCATTGGCAGACATTACCAGCTTTGTTCACAATTGCAACCCACATACTCATCTATTCTGCTCATCCCACAAATACACTTTACACACAAATTCAAAAGGGTATAAATAAGCTTTGCAACATCATAATCAACTAACAACATGTCCTTGTTTTTCAGGCTAGATTTTATATAATAGAAAAGGTCAGCAGGTAAGTTAAATGTAAGAGTTGAACCTTTTCCGTTTTCAAATCTGGGTCATGCACCGAAGTCAATGAGGTTTGTGATATTAAAGTCTCATTGCAGTGATGAATGGCGGAGAGAGACAGGCCCTGGAATAATGAGAAAAACCCAGTGTGGCCCATGATCCTTTATGGTACATGAGCACCCATGACTTATTCATGTTCCCAGTGTCATTTAGGGTTCATTACTCACTATAGGATTTATGACACCTTACAGCTGTAATTTAAGTTCATGCATTATGCCTTCGGTGTGCAGACATATTTTTGTCATCATAGTCAGTATTTTTGTGACATAACTCTAGTGCCTGGAAGGTCTGCATCGCTGCAAAATGCCTGACCGTACTGAAATATGACTTGAACCTCTGGAGTCATAAACATATCTGTTTTGAAGTTACCTCACACTACCGCTCAGACGTATTCCAGCACGCTGCCAGCTGGTTTGGCAGAGTCCTCTTACTGCACTGATGATGAGTATTGGAGATACCCTGCAGGAATGACATCCCATGTGGCATTTTGGGCTGTGATGAATGTGCAGTGTGACACGATGAGCTCATCAGATACATAAGCGCTCTTGCAGATCATCCTAAAGTGCAAAACAGCGTTTAAGTAAGACACTAAAAAGTGGGCCCGAAGTGAAAATGGATCAGTCTAGTCCCAGAAAAAATGTGGCACTACTTTGCAATTAATAAAATCTGTCAGCTGAAAGTGTGTTGACAGATGAGACAAATATAACCCAATCACCAGACACATTTGAGTTATTCCAGATGGAGGAGTGCTCTGCAACCAATGTGCCGAGAGGTGCTATTGAGCACCTAGCTCAATACTCGCAGAGGGTCTCCCCAGGTATTCGACCCCAGGATTTTTTACACAATCACAGCTGGTTGCACTGATTAGTTGCACTGATCTTTTTGAAAGAGTGTTGAGCAGTGAAATCAGCTTCTGCAAAATGTGAAAAAAATGAAAATGTGCAGATATTAATGCTTTAAAGTTAGTCATCTACTTGCATTGCTATGCAGCACACAGTCATAAGGCTGCTGCAGACGGGCAGCTGATGAAAGCTGTTGGTAATGGTACAAAAGTATTGTCCTTAAAAGGCCCAAACTTCAAATTGTTTAATAACTTTCATCCATCATACCTGCTTAATATAGGGGTTTAAAGAAGGTGGGGGGGGTTAGGTCCAAGGTTCAAAGCTGAAGTTTAATGTAATAATACCTGTGGGTATTATTATTATATTTTATAGAAACAAAAGGCTTCATTCACCAACATCTTCTTATGAATCTTTTTAAATTTGTTCTTAAGTTCTACTCAAGGTTTTATATAAAAACCCTCCTCAGATTCATGAACGTGTTTCTTGTAAAAATTTCTTATATCACTCTTCTTAGATTGGTGAAAACTAATCGCCATAAGTTAAAAGTAGGGACCACCCAAAAATGGCCATTATGAGACTTACTGTCATACAGGACCTCACAGAGACAGATGGAAGTTCATAGGACTTTAACACAGGCTCAGATAGCAGACAATATCTTGCTAAGCAAATGTAATGATGGAATTGGTGGGAAAACCAGTGAGTCAGAGACACAGGATGATAGGAAGGTATAGGTCCATCTATGAATGGACAAGGTCCAAGCCAATTTTATTTAGAAAAGTGTTTTCCAACAGCAACTGGTGAATAAAATATAAAAAAAAGGGGGGAAATGTTAAAATATTTAAACAACAAACAATAAAAGATAAAACCACTAAAATTAACATTTCAATAAGAACAATACCAGTAATAAAAGCACATTTATACTGGGTAAAATGAAAAGAAGGGATTTAAAACTGGACAGTATAGAAGCCAGTCTGACCTTCAGTCTGACCTGCAGTGGCAAAGAGATCAACAGCTGTGATCCCTGTCTACTCTAAAGCTTATGCTGCATCCTCAGGAGGACCAGGGACCTCCAGGGTCAGCTGATCCGTGGCCGGAAGGCCTGATTAGGGGGAGCATATGTTAAGCAAATTTCCACCTGTTGTGGCACCATTTTAGGATGCGGTTCCCCTACAGAGGGAGTGCTGCAGTCTGAGTCTGATAGGTTAATCAGGTGGCCACAACAAAGCCTTAATTTCTCAATAAAACAGATTATTTTAAAGACACTGTTTAATAATTTTGAATAATTAAACATTTCATTCGTCAGGTGGATCTGGTTAAAAGGAACAGGTCTGGCCTGTGCGTTGTCTCATAAACAGATGCTGTTAAGAAGACCAGTGATCTGCAAACATACCGGGGGAGAAGCAGGGTGCTATTTGAACAGGTCTCCACTAACATATTTCCAGTCCTCCTTGGTTAATATTGCTATACACCTGGTTCATTAAGTAATTAGCAGGCTTGTATATCACTCACAGGGTAAGTTGTTTTTTTTTTTTTTATTTTTTTTTTTATTTAACGTGTCTCACACAGGGTAAGTTGAACATGCAGAAGGTCCGATCCCTTAGACAGCATTGGTTTAGAAGGTTCATTGATAAAACATCATGGGCATCTGTGCAAACCTTTGTCATACGCTACACTGATGAGTTGCTTTCATAAATATTCCAAAGTTTACTCTGCAGAAAAGATGTTAACCTCGTCTAGAGCCATTATTAACTTGTTTGGGCTCAGAGGCATCTGTGATGGATCATCATACAGTGGAAGCATACTGTATATTACGTTCAGACCAGTTGGTATTCCAGATGTTTTTTGGATCACCGAGTGTTATCAGCAACAGGTCGGGATCTATGATGGGTAGCAACAATAATGCAAACATATTCATTGATATTTTAAAGCACTGATGCTGCCTTTGACACTATTTAATGCATTTTGTCAGACTATGTAAAACCATATTCTAGACACGTTACAAAAGCATAACCAAACAAGTAGAAGGCAGGGATACTGCATGCAGCAGTACCTGTCCCCAACACAGAATCAGAAATCTTAACACAAAGAATATGATGATGACCCCCATACTGTTACACACCTTAGGATGTGTTTGCAGAAAGACCAAGACAAAATGACAACTGGAGTGTTTTATTACTTGATTTCCAAATAGCTTGGTTTTATTTTGCTTGAACAAAATAGAAGTCAAAGCAAAAGAAAAGAAGATTCTTATATTTAATTTATAACCGTTTTCAATGTTTGACCATGTTTTTCCTTCTAAAATGATTAATAATAACCAGGAAGCCCTTTAATATGTTTCTCCTCTACCTCTCCAAGCCCTTTGTCTGTGGAGCTCGGAAAATACTACCACACTGAAAACGATGATGAGAACCCCTTCATCTGCTCTATGCCACGAGATAACGGCATGAGGGAGTGCACTAAGATTCCCAAGCTATATGAAGAGGGGGGCCTGCAGTGTAACCTGGATATTGACTCCTACAACACCACTGACAACACCACTTGTGTCAACTGGAACCAGTACTACACCAACTGCTCCGCTGGTACAGTCAACCCCTTCAAGGGAGCCATCAACTTTGACAACATTTGCTACGCGTGGATTGCCATCTTTCAGGTAAAGCTCGACTGGACAAGACTGAGAACACAGGCAGTTTTCTAAAGAAAAAGAATGTATACGGTATATATGTGTGATTTTTTTTTGTGGAGGGTATTGCAATGGTTAGTTTGGCTTTGTAATACAAAATGTATGGTGGGGAGGACAGAGAAAATGACATAGAAAAGGAGCCTAATTGCCCCAGGGGCTGATGCATTAGAAGAATAGGATTTAGAGGATTAGCAGGTCACAGTACCAGTACCAGACTGTAGGGTCTACACATCATTTGTTTGCTATCTCTACATCATCTCAAAAGCCTCTTTGCTTGAGTGTTGATTCGTCTCACGCTCAGCGTGGTAATTTTACAGGACTGATGCCAGATTAGAGATGCTCTTCACCTTAAATCTGGCTTCTGCTCTGGGTTGCCTTGGTGGATTAGAGCAACCAAAAGAATGCTGGGGATTAGTCTTGTGTCCATTGTTTGAAATAGGAACTCTCCGGCTTGAGACATATGATCTACTACAATCTTTTGTTTATACTTCTAGTCCTCCTATTGTCAAATAACTTCTTTAATTATTGGCTGCGCTCCCTTTCAGGTGATTACTCTGGAAGGCTGGGTGGATATCATGTACTTTGTGATGGATGCTCACTCCTTCTACAACTTCATCTATTTCATCCTACTCATTATAGTAAGTGCAGCTTCATGATGACACTAGATGTGTGTGTGCTGAACACGTGGATGAGCATCTACTTGAGGGGTGAGGATAACAATGTCATCTACCTCTGCCTCCTCATCCTTAGATTGGTTCGTTCTTCATGATCAATCTGTGCCTGGTGGTCATCGCTACTCAGTTCTCAGAGACCAAGCAGAGGGAGAGCCAGCTGATGAAGGAGCAACGGGTGCGCTTCATGTCCAACGCCAGCACTCTAGCATCCATTTCTGAACCGGGCTCCTGCTATGATGAACTGCTCAAGTACCTGGTCCACATTATCCGAAAAGGGGCCAAGCAAGTGGCTCATGTCTGTAGGTTCTTAGCTCGGCGAGCAGGGCTTAACATTGCAGCTTCGCCACCACCAACAGAGCCCCAACGCAGCCAGAGCCAGAGGAGGCGTAGGAAGTCCTCAAGACAGGGCTCTGTGTCAGTACACCACATGCTGCATCATCATCATCACCACCACCATCATCACTACTATCTAGGAAATGGCAGTGTGAGGGATGGAGGGAGCACCAGGGGTCTGGAAGCTAGAGATGTTGTAGCTCATAGCAATAATGGAGGCACTCTCAGACCAAGCCCCGGGAGTGGATATCCCGCTTTGGCACTGCCATCTTCTATGACAACGTCAACTTCAGACACAAACCTCGTCATTTCATCCAACCCGGTTGCCGGAGCAACTAGTTCAACTACATTTTGTAATGTACTCAATGAAGAAGCCCTTCGCTGTACTCCTATACCCACTCCGGTCCCCTTCTTGGCTCCAGCTCCTTTATCCAGGGCCATGAAGAGAAACTCTGTGCCATTTGCAGCCCCAGGACATAAGAACTATCCCACCCTCCAGGCTCGGGCTTTGGCAGAGTCAAGGCGAGGGAGTGTTGCAACCAGCACTCTAACAAATATCAGTTTGAACCTCAATATCCCACCCATGCCTTTGGAGAGACGGCCATCAAGTCTTGTGGACACACTAACTCCAACAGGTAAATTAACAATAGATATGCAGCTTATATTTATGTCATATCAATAATAAATATGCAACTTACAATCACATGCTTTTATTGAAAACTATCTTGGTTATAAGGGAGAAGTTTAAAACAAGGGAGAAGGTCATAACGGCATAATTAAATGTTCTCAGAACTAATGTTTCATTTCTACTGATTAAATGATACACCTGTGGCAGTTTTCACTGCAATCACCCGTTGGGCATCATCTTGTTAAGCCTCGAACAACACTTTACAGAGGGTGATGTTTTTAATGAGTCAAAGATGGCTAATTAGAGTCAATAAATATCAGCCAGCTTTGCTCGCCCATAGCCAAGTTCTGAAAGGGTCGAGCAAAAGTGCGGCCTGGTCTGTTCAGATGGTGAGAAAGTTGGTTCCCAGCCAGAAGGACCAAAGCACAGATTGTGGAGACCAGGCATTATTCATACAACACTCACTACCTAACACCATCAAACACATTCAGTCTGACACACATGCAACTTCATGAAAATGTTTACGATAGATCTTGGACTCTGAAATTGACAATTTGTCTGAACCACTTTGCCTGTTTGGCCCATAACAATCATGCAGATTTTCTCTGCAGCACTCTTTCCTTGTCTCAGTCCTATCTGACCTTTCTTATTCGGCTGCAGCCCAGCTTTCCTGCCAGCTGTCCGCTCATGACCTCAGCTCCACCAGCAGTGCCATGGACACAGCGGCTCTGACACTGGACCCCGAGAGCTGCCCGTACTGTGCCAAAGCACTGGCCAACGAATTAGAGGGTGGCACAGAGGGCAACGAGACACCAGGTGACTCTGATAGCGATGGGGTCTACGAGTTTACTCAGGACCTCCACCACAGAGACAGGAGAGACAGCCGGCAGCCAAGGAAGAAGAGCCGAAGGCTGGGAAAAACTGCTGCCAAGGTTGTCCACTTCTGGAGACTGGTGTGCGACACTTTCAGGAAGATTGTGGACAGCAAATACTTTGGACGAGGGATTATGATCGCCATCTTGATAAATACTCTAAGCATGGGGATTGAATACCATGAGCAGGTCAGTAAACATGCGTGAGTTTCTATGCAGATTTTTCTATGTTTTGCTAAAGTAGAAAGACTGAGTGGCTCCTAACTACACAAAAGAAATATAGTTTGATGGATGATACCAAATCGAGAGATGAAACCCAATGAAACATAGTGGGAAGGTATTAGTTTAGGGCCTTTGGTGTCTTTGTATATGATGCAAGCAGTGTTGCTCCCATAGGCTCAGCTGGTATTCCTGATGTCTTTCTCTGGTCTTATTTGTTTACATGAGTGTAATTGCAGCCATGTGAATGAGAAACCAGAAAAAGATGGTAAGAGAGGCAGATGATAAGAAAAGAGTGCCCTGGGGGTGTTGAGAGACCAAAGAAACATCTGACAAAGATTTTTTTTTGTATTTTAGTTTTATGTTCTTTGTTTCTTTATCTTTGATCCAATTCACACCACATTTAATCATGCAATATGTCACTAGATCTTATCAGTAAAAGGACAATGGGGAGATCACATGAAGAGACCTCTCATAAAAAACAGACATGACAGGAGCATGAAAGGCAGTAAGAGTATGAGACACACAAAAAGTTTATTATTGGATTAAAACAAGGCATGCCAGCACAGCAGTGTTAATTACTGATGTTATCCAGGTTTCAGTTTTGACTTCTTTTTAATTCTGTTTTCTATCATTTGACATCAAAGCAAAGTTTTCCAAATATGAAAAATGGATTTTACAACTAGTTATGTGACTAATAACCAGAATGTAAGAGGTCACATATGATTACAGATGGGTATGTTTTCCAAATGTTGAAATCTTAGATCTATAATTGTTGGTATGGAGGTCTGAAACTGTCAAAACTAAAAATAAAGTCAAAGATACATGAAAAGGTAATAAATACATTGATATGTATTTAGATTTTGAAAATATTAATCCAAGTAATACCTATTATTTTAAAAATGAAGTTATCAAACGGTTGCAACAAAACCAGAAAGTAGGGGGAGAAATCTAAATCTTACATCACTTCCATCTGTAACCTAATAGAAGGCTTTTTGTTAAAAAGCAACATTTTAAGTAAATCAGTTAGTGACAAACAAAAAACAAGCTGTTAGTCTAATAAATAACCATAATAACTGTATTAATTCAGTTTGACTCGTAGTTTCATCTAGTATTTTAGGATCTCTACATCCTGAAAGGTGCCAAGCTAATCTCATGACAGATAAAATTTACACAACAAATATGAGGTGGTTTGGTGGAAAGGAAACAAATTTAAAACCATCCATCCATTTTCTACCGCTTTTCCCTGAACGGGCTCACTTCTATGGGCAATTTAGAGTCTCCAATCAGCCTATCCCCAAGGTGCATGTCTTTGGACTGTGGGAGGAAGCCGGAGTACCTGGAGAGAACCCACGCTAACACGGGGAGAACATGCAAACTCCCATTTTGGAACCTTTTTTTAATAGATTATTTTGCCAAAATTATCCACAATCTTTCCGTGGTTTCTGTCGCAGGAAAAGTTATGATTTGCTGGAGAAGTTTGTGGCATCTTGAAGTCTTTAAAAGCTTTACCAGTTTAACCATAAACAACATACTTCCGATATGATCACAGTCATACTTATGATAGAAGCACCAGTCTAATTTCTCTGTTTTTCCACCACCAGTCAGGCTTAGGGTGCAGGTTTCACCAGTGAGGTAAGCTACATGTGTTTGAAGGTGTTGTGTTCAGCTCTGCTTTTGGCATGTGGGATTTGGTGTAAAGTTACATAACACAGCTGAAATAAGCATTGTTGTTGTGTGCTTGTGTGGTAGGAGATTGAAGCTTGTACTTTTACACAGGGTTACTTTCGGTCCCTGACCCGGTGCTTATAAACGCATCCAGATGCTAAACAAGCATGCTTACTCACACACACACAGAGACTTTTTATAGCTTTTTACTTGTCAGCTTTCTTCAATCCTTTTCCCTCCTTATGTTCTTTCATCTACTTTTCCTCTGATTCTTCTTTTTTTTCTCTGCATCTTTTATCTCTGCTTCTCATAAAATGAGTATATTTCATTTATTCATTCATTCATTTTCTGCAGCTCTTTGTCTAACTCAGAGTCACTGGTATTTTATTTCCCTTATTCTTTTTTATAGCACCCTTTCCTGTCCTCATGCTTTCCAACCCAACCTCTTTTTTTCTCTCGCTACATTTGGATAACATTGATCCCTCCAGTCTCCAGACAGGCTGCTAAAAAGCTCTAATGAGGCATTTCACTGATTGGAAGCCCATCGACATCCAATAGACACAAAGATCGCTAAGCCTCAGGTTCCTCCTAACTTTGTCCACATGGGGGAAGAGTGCTGAGATTCCAGACATCTATCAGACAAGTTTTTCCTAAAGTTTAACATTCAATGAATGCGCCCAGGTCAATTCAGGCTAGGTTTTTTCTTTTTTTAACCCATTGTGTGTCACAGGTTAAAGAATAACTGCTTTAATTTTTTTTGTTTAACTTCATGCATAATTGATAATTCTAAGCTGTTCTAATCACTACAATCTCTTTGCCTGACTAAGGTAAAACCTGCTTTACTGTGTGTGGCGGGTAACTGCATCTTTGAAAATCATCATTTTACCTGAGTTGAGAATAACAGATTATTGATTAAGTTGACCTGTTTTTTAGTCCAACCCTCCTGTGCTGCAAATGGATAACACACATGCTAAATAAATTGCTGTGTTATGTATCATTCAGCTGCAAATGAGGTTGTAGAGTTCTGGCTGTGTCTTAATAAGAATTTATGAGGCAACAAAAGCCCTCCAATGAATATTTGATGGAGAGAAACAGTCAGACTGCTAGCATAGATGCATAGGGGAGAAACGTGAGGCACCACCTGCTCTTTTTGTTTATGTGACAACTATGCTGGTAATTTACAGCTTCCTGTTTGTTTGTATTTCACATAATGATCGTCTTTCTCACCATATATCTACTCATCCTTTTGCAGTTCCCATCAATCAAGAGTAAAGCTAAAGCAGCAGCAACACGATGGCAGCTCCTCTACTTTAAATTACACACTCTGTGGGAGTTAATGTCAGCTTCATTTGCAGTTATCACATACTTTTCTAAACTTTTCTGTTTTTTTTTTTTTTAAATAAGCTAAGCATCACAGACTAAGGCTAAAAAAGGTAGACTGTAATAATGAACCAACACAAATGCTAACTTCTTGGTTTCCATTTTATAGTTTTGCAAGTCAGATACATAAAATCTCAGCTACAACATACCAACCATGGACATATTTGATGCAGATTACAAATGTTCAACCAACACTATAAAGTGTGTGCATGAAAGTGGTGTAGGGGTGATTTAAACACTGTTCATGCTATCAGGCTAATTTCTATCATTCTTGTTTAAATCAACCAGTCCAGACAGTCATAACCAATGCCGAACTAACATGAACCATAAATTAACTTCAAGATCGGCCGTTCTGCTGTCCGTCTGCAAACAGCAGAATTAGTTTAACGCTTTGTTTGAATCACTTTGTTTTACTGAGATTAAAGAGTAATGCTTTGGCACTTGATGAGAGTGTGTAATGCACACACACACATGTATGTGCAGCATGCACCACAGCTACCTGTGCACTGAAATAAAAACTTATGAGTGGATGGACTACAGGTCATTTACATGTTCTTCACCATCAGACATGTTACCCTGCAGTCTGTATAGTACAATGCTTCATCCTTCTTTACTTATGACACATACCATAGAAACCCCCCCCCTCCTTCCTACAACGCCCCCCTTCCTACTTTCTATCTCATAAATGATATCCACGCACACAAACAAAGCAGTGCTCACATGAAAGTCAGTTCAGTAGAAGTGGTGCAGAAATGGAGAGATAAAAAGGATGATTAAATAGAGTGTTGGAACGTAGAAAAGACAAGTTTGAGGACTTTGAGGTGAAGGGATGGAGTAGAAAGAGTGATCGATGGAGACAGAAGGGGTTGCACTAGTAAGTAGAAGCTTTATCTCCTCCAGCAGTTTAAGCGCATTACCATTTACGGTGGAGCTGATGGAATAGTTGTGCGTCTGCCAGCTACGCGACAGCCCATAGTGTATTTACTTAGGAAGGTCAACCCCTCGTCACTCACTTTACATAAAGAACTCTGACTGTTTTTTCTGGCCGACGGTTTGTATCCCGCAACCTTTCCCTGCAGCTCTCCCGTCAGTCTCTGCACTCTGTCGACAAGCTGCTGCTGTTGCTGATGATTATGATGGAAGCTTTTTGGTGCAGACATCAGTATTGATCCAGCATGAAGCTATTACATGTGCACAAAGTGATCTAAGTCACTCTGAGGTCACTTGGGCTACATTCCCCACAGGCAGCTGTATGACTTTATTAACCTTGAAAGCCACTCTTGAGAAAAAAAAATCCCCATTAGCTACTGTGGAGATAGAGAAATATGTGTGTGAGTAAATATTGGTGCTTGTACTTTACATGTGTATGTTGGATCTTGCAGCTCTAGATTGCTACAATGTTAGACGATGGACAGAATATTCTGTGTTATTAAGGTAGGAATTCTGACTAATGCTGGATTTATACATGCGTGTAAGGTAGGGTGTGTGTATGGTTTTGTCATTGTGTTGCAGTTTTTTGTCTGTGTCTACCACACAAAGTCAGCACATAACCATAAACCAACCAATCCCAAGAGAGTATTTCTGTGTAACCGCACTGCAAACAAGGGTTTGCCTCAGGCCTCTGCGGACATACGGTGAGCATACAGCAGTGACACAGATGCTGTATGGGTGTAAATCAGCTTAAGCCAACAATCAGTCAGAATAAAGCTGGAGAAGATTGATGTTTTGCAGTGTAGACCAACTTAAATCAGCAAATTGATTTTTTTTACCTTCTCCTTAGGTTTTTATGAACATATCATACCCAAAACAATAAAATGGGTATATCTCCACAAGTTCCATTTGAAACTATTGGTGAGTTTTTACAGAAGATGATGAAATGAATAAGATGATCTCTTTGTTGCTTTATTCAACACCATGCTAAGAGTTCTCTTATGTATTTATTTACCATGGAGACTTTTTCTCTAAAGTGTTGCTAAGGTGAACTTTCCAGCTTGCTCTGTGAAACAAACCATCTACAGCATCAAATTAATAAGGATTTAATTGGGAGGTGTGTCTTCTCAGTAATTGTCTTGCTCCCTCTTAGTTTCCCTGCAAAATAATGCCCCCCTGAGACTTAAATGAATTAGCAGAATCAGTTTTAATTACTGCACGGCTGAATTCAACAGTTCAGAGTTACGTTTCATTTCCCTTATTCCACAGCATTTAATATGTGTGTTGATGTTCTCTGAAGTTCCCATGCTGGTATGTGCACATGCACGTTTGCTTCGCCACTGCCATGCTCGGAGATGAAGCCAAAAGACCCCTCTGTTGGAGTTATTTGCCTAAATCAGAGACAATATTTACTTAGCTTTGATCCATGCCCTGCCAGCAGAATGCAAAGTCTGCTTCTAGCAGACCGGCTTCCCTCCAAGTCCAGACTAAGAAAAGTTTTTTTCTAATTAGTTGTAGCGATGTAGATGGCAAAAACAACAGCTTATAGAAAGGAGGGCTTTTCCAGTGCTGAAGGCCATGAAATAAAAAAAGGGAGAATCAATGATGTGATCAAATGATGGATTCAGTTATTTGCTGGTTCAGTGAGATGTCAAATAACACGCTGCCTGTAGTTAGAAAGCTCTCCTTTTCAAGCTCCTAAGCTCTGTATGCCATTCCATCCCTTTTGTCCCCATAAGCTCTGGTTTACTTTCTCTTCCTGCTTTGAAGAGCAACAGAACATTTTCTATGATTCTGTCAGTGTCAGCATCACAAACACAGATGTAACATTTGTGGGTTTGTTCTGCTTGTTGTGAAACTTTTTAGCATAAAGATGATGATTGTTGAAGCAGAATTGATTGTCAGACAGTTTTTTTTTTGGAAGAAATTAAGATGATCTTTGCATAAATTGTCCCTATTTGGTGATACATTACAAAGGTGATTAACCCATTCAGATACATGATGGGATGGATCAGAATGGAAGCTTCCTGGAGTGTGTGTGTGTGTGTGTGTGTGTGTGTGCATGGTTGTTTGTCTGTGTATGTTGGCCCTGTCCAGGGTGTACCCCGCCTCTCGCCCAATGTCAGCTGGGATTGGCTCCAGCCCCCCCAGCACCCCCTTTCAGGGAATAAGTGGTAGATAATGGATGGATGGATGAATGTTAAACACAGTCAAGTGATTTATCAGAATAAATATTGTATATGAACATTGATAAACATTGTTTATTATCTGCTTTTATTTGGTACAATACAAAAACCTACTTTATCCAGATACTGCCGATCATCATTTGAGCCCATAGCTAACCTCGATGTGAGCACGTCACTGAATTTGAAGTCAAGCTTCATATTCCCTTCAGTCGCATGCCAATGAAACTATTTAATTACCCACCAAAACAAAATGCAAACGGAGCCCACATCCCATTTTAATTAGATCATATCAGATTAGGTGGCATTACATTAGTGCTAACCAGATTAGGCTATTCCTCTTCTAGCAGACTTTACCTCCTAGTGCTCCTGCAGCCTCATTACCCAGGAAACAGCCATTGAAGGAAGCAATTAGAAAAGCAAAAGCATCTTTCTCACTTACACACTCAGACACTAGGATGCATTTATCTCTTTCTAGGTAATACCCACACCTCAGTGGCCATTAGCCAATTAAGACATGTCTCCTGTTTGATAATCCAGAGGACACCTGTTTTTGCTTTTATACATTTGAAAATGTAGCTACTTTGCCTCGTATGTGTGCAGCTCTGTGTGCGACAGGCTTTTATGGTTTCTTTCTCTTGCAGTAATCTTGCATGATGTCTAAGGAATGTCTAATATACACGCTGGAACAATAGCAGGGCAGAACTAGTGCGGGAAAAATAATGACCTGAACCTCAGTCTCAAGGCCAGATGTCTGCAGTCCAAGTCTCACCTCATAAAACGTGTACTTCTTGTTCTGGCTTATCAAGCACATCTATTATACAGCTGTAGGTGTGTGTGTGTGTCTCACTGCAAGTTTGTGCATTGTAACAAGTGTGGGAGTAGAGCTCACTGTACAGGTTTAAGTGTGTGGCCTATGGTTGTTAAAGTGTACTCTGAGTGTGTGTGTGTACGTTTGTGCATAACTGCGTGTAAGGATGTTCAGACATCTAAGGGCCGCCTTTATTCATTTACCCTTTTTAACTTTCCTTGATGATACAAAATGTCTGGGCATATGAAAGATTTGCCGCCCGCTGCATCGCCATGAACAGGCTCAGCAAAGAGCTGCATCAAACAAACGGGTTCGTCTGTGTCTGTGAACTCAGACAGTAACAAAGAGGTAGATTAAAACAAAGAAAAGGTGTTTTTATCTGGAGACTGCACACTGTGGACATGTTATTCTGACACTTTCTTTGTAATACTTTACTAAATCAGATGCCGCTTATGCACTATAATGTTTATTTAATTTACTGAGAACTATTTTGTAGGGGAGTCAGATCCTTTTAGATTCAATGCAAAATCTCCCTCTGCACCCTGCTTTTTCAGGATGGGGGGTTAAAAATAATCCCAACAAACATGTTGTTTTTTTTTTTTTTACCTTGATTGGCATCTATCAAACTTGGAGCTTTTAGCTAAGAGCTAACTAAGCTAACCCCATCTAACAAGAGTTAACGGGAGCTAACCTGTCAATGGAGGTAGATGGGCTAAAGCTAAGTTACACTGTAAGCCAGCTAAAAACATTACATCTGATAACATTTTATAAATGGAATATGATCTTTTGAAAAATATTTAACAGAATTTTATTAGATTGACCTTATTATAGTATGATTTAAATGATTTAGATTGAGTTTGACTCCATGAATCTGCTCCAGCCTGTATAAATAAGTATAACTACTTATGACAGGAGTGAGTAGGGATAATGAATAATAATAATAATACATTTTATTTCTAGGCGCCTTTCAGGACCCAAGGTCACCTTACAAAACCATTAGAATTAAAAAAAATATGAGAATTAAAATCAGTTTAAAACATAAAAAATAAAACGTCATAAAGCAAACAGAGAAAAAAATAGGTTAAAGTGTGTAGGCCAGCTTAAACAGATGAGTTTTAAGTTGTAATTTGAATGATGGAAGTGAGTCAATGTTACGGAGCTCAGGTGGGAGTGTGTTCCAAAGCTGGGGAGCAGAGCGACTGAAGGCTCTCCTCCCCGTGGTGGTTAAATGGGCAGAGGGAACAGCAAGGTGAATGGAGGAAGATGACCTGAGAGTACGGGAGGGAGTGGCAATGTGAAGCAGATCGTGATAATGCCCAACAAAGTGTCCATTATCAGAAATAATGGACGACGTAGAGGCTTGAACCGTCTGGCGCGAATGCCTCAGCAAAGTCTGGTCATATATGCAGGTGCAGGAGGGACATGCACAGCTCCACCCTGAAAATAATTGAAAGAAATGTGCTTTCACGACCATCTCCAAAAGTCTCCAAAAACACCAGAAAAATGGCTAGATTTGTTGTTAGTTGCTTTTTGGAAAACAAAATTAAAAAACATTGCCATAAGGGGCTGAAAATCCACCAACGTAATGACAAATTCACTAAGTTAGATTAGCTAAGATGAAGTCTATAACTTTTAGTTCTTGTCTCCCAATAAAAATAAGCATTTGTGTGTATAGTTTGTGTCTTTTACACCAGAGAGTAGCCTCTGAATGCTACTCTGTAACCAGTGTGAAGTTGTTACTGAGAGAAGACCACATGGACACTCTCTTTTCTCCTTATGCTGAATCCGGGGTACAATGTAAACATGCTCTCTGTTGATTTTAACTCAGGGCATTAGGTTTTGTTTGTGGTAGACCTAGACTGATAAAAATGAAATGTCTGACTCATTTGGATTAATATTGTATATATAATGTTGACTTCGACAGACCCCAGGAAGAGTGTTGCTACTAATGCAGAGCAACTAATCCTTTTAAATAAACAAATAAACAGACACTGAGGCTTTAAATAAAGCTATCTATGGAAGCTGCATTTATGGTCATGTGCAGGGCGAGTAAAGCAGGAACTCTTGTTTGGTAATAGAAAAAAAAGCATGTGTAAGATCAAAACTCGCTAATCCAAAGTTTCTGAGGGAAGATTTTTTGATGGTTCATTGCAGCCATCTTTAGATACAATCCTAAAGCAGCTTGTTCTTTGGCACTGTGCTAGTCCATGTGACCAAACTCCATCCCACATGAACTCTGTTGGTCTCAGGTTGCTGAGGTGACCATGAGAAAAGTATCCTTCTCTATCTCTGTGCTTGGGCCAATTCAGGAGTTTCTAAAGGCATAGCATTTCACAGAAAGATGGAGCAGCGTCTAAACTGGCTGAGTGTGGATACAGCATTTGTAAAGATTGCTGGCTATGCCTGCAGTAGCATGAGGGTGGTTCCTCTGCTTGTTGCCAAGCTACAAAAACATTTGATTTAGTTTCCTCTTCATCAATACTGCAAAAATGCAGTTTCCTTTTGGGGATGACCAAAATGCAATGTTCTTTTTTCATCATAACCACACTGTTTCTCAATGCCTGAGACAAAATGGTACCATAACACATCCCAGGGAGCTCGTATTCATCTGGTGATGCTAATCTCTGTATTCCTTTCTTTGTGTATCCACACAAGTGGTGCATAATCCCTGCCTAAACAGTCATGGTGTGCAGTGATTAGTGGCAGCCCACCAGGACAGGCCCGATGACATAGACTGTGTTTACATTACATTACAGTACCTCCTGGTTCAGCCTGGGGATAACGTTTCTGTTGGAACCATAGCTCTATTTATAGACACACACACCGTGAAGTCGAGACTGTAAAGATTTGCACACTTGCACAAGCATTCACTTACACATTTATGTGAACATGTTACCCAAATCAGGCCTTCATCCCCCTTTGTCTGCTGTGTCATGGCAATGTAGCACATGTGTGTGTGGGACACTGCTGTTGAGTTGTCTAAACTGTTTGTTTTATAGAGATGAAAGGCCTCATGAAGGCCGTCTAGGGTGTAACACTGTCCGCAGACACATAACAGCATTCCCGCCGGCTCTTTTCTCCTCGCCGGTAATTACGCATACTCACTATAGAAGTCTGATTTACATAGCTTGTTGCATTTGGATGTGCCGCGCCTTTTATCTTCAGGCTCGCCTTCTTTCTGTTGTATGTCTGCTTATTCATGGTCTGTTTTTTCCTCTCCATGCACACACGCTTTCACACACACACACCAGCTGTTTGATGGTGCTGTGATTGGTGGCAGTACAGTTCTCTGATGAGCTTTGAGCAGACGTAGCATGTCAGCGCTTCGATCGATGCGTGCCGCGGTGCCAGATGAAGCTTGGGTGAGTTTAGTGGAAGGCAGAAAATGGAGCCATGATGGACATGTCTTATTGGAAGAGTTTACAGCTGCTGACTCACTTTCTTGTGCACATGTGAAACTAAAGGTGTTGATATCATATTCATACTGTGAACATATTTCTGCTCCAGTCTGGTGTGTTTCTGATCACATGACCATTACAGATGGCACATGTATCCACTCTACAGTGTTAGACCATGCTACCACAAGCTAACTTCCTGATCTTTTTGCCTCTGTCTCTGTTTCTACAGCCTGAAGAGTTGACCAATGCTCTGGAGATCAGTAACATTGTGTTTACAAGCCTGTTCTCCTTGGAGATGCTGCTCAAGGTTCTGGTCTATGGGCCCTTTGGCTACATCAAGAATCCCTACAATATATTTGATGGCATTATTGTCGTTATCAGGTTAGCACTGAGTTTTTTTATTTCCTTTAATTCAATTTAATTTAACTTTCTTATAATTTATATATATATTTATAAATTCACCAACTCCTTTTCCATAAAAGGAAGGGGACTAATTAGTCTCTGATATGTGCTGTAGCTGACTGGCTTTAGTGCACTCACTTTGAAAGGGTAATACTTTTATTGTCCCACCAGTTTGTCAGGATTTTGTCATTTTTGGGACATTCAGTGGTGGGTTTGCTACCTCCAACATCCATGAAAGTTTTGCTAGTGTGCTATCTTAAATGATTAGTGGGTGACTTTGGCTGTCTTACGTAGAAACAGTTGATCAGAATTTCAATAAAACATATACATCATATATGTGCTTGTCTTCTCTTTGCACAGTGTATGGGAGATTGTGGGTCAGCAAGGTGGGGGTCTGTCAGTGCTCAGGACCTTTCGGCTGATGAGGGTTCTGAAGCTGGTTCGTTTCATGCCGGCCCTCCAGAGGCAGCTGGTGGTGCTGATGAAGACCATGGACAATGTGGCCACATTCTGCATGCTGCTTATGCTCTTCATTTTCATCTTCAGGTATACACACCAGACATTTGTCCCACTCAAAGAAAAGTTATACATCCATGGATGGGAAGTTCCCTCTAAGTACAGAGGCAGAAGCAACTGGCAGAAAGAGATCAGTTAATGTAATGACAGGGCTAAGTCATTAACTCAGTTTAAGGGTGTTGCTGCTTTTTCCTGCCTTGTTAGGTTTTATGATTGAATGGATGAAGGTTTTCAGTAGGGCTCTAAAACCCATCTGCAATGACCCTGGCCTACTGTATGCTACTTCTGCTTTTGGGTTGCATAAAAAAGAAGCCAAAAAGTTTAGTCAAATAGATTTTGTAGCTGCTGTAGAGCTTAATAGTTAATAAACAGGCCTTCACTCTGACTATTTGGTCATTCTGCTCTGAAAATGAAGCTGTAGATCGAGGACATATCAGAACCTTGGAATGTCTGTGTAATCATGTAGAGTATATGTGTGCTGTAATATGCATATATCCTCATATAAACACACCCATAAAAGCTACTGAAATGGAACAGTAAAGTACTTGGAAACATCTCACACAAATACAATAAGATGTTTTCATTGTACACCTCTGTTTTCAGAAATATATGGACAGCATTTTTAACAGGATAGAAGTTATTGTCTTTACACAACAGTCTGTAACTAAATTAAACATGGCAGCCTGGGCCTCTGTTCCCCCCTCAGTGGCATTTTGTAACTCGTCTGGGTGGGTTCCAGACTAGCTGTGTGTCCTGGGTGCTCCCAGAAGCTCTCTTCTGGTAGGATTTCTGTTGAGGTGTTAGGCACAACCTAACCAGATGCATAAGTTGTTTCTTCCAGATCTTCTAAAGGCCCAGGAGGTCTGAGCCCGACATGCATAACCTTCTTACTCTTTGTCTAAGGTCGAGCCTAATGCACGAAACTCATTTTGACTTCTTGAATCTGTAACCTTGTTTTTTTGTTACTACCCACCTCTCATGGCAATAGGTGATGGTAAGAACAAAGATCGACTGGTAAATGGAGAATTTCTCCTTTTACTCATCTCCATTTTCACCTTGACAGACAGATGCAGAACCCATACCAGTACAGACGCCACAGGGTTTTACCCTTCGATCTCCCGCTCCAGTTATCCCCCAGTCCGTAACAAGATGCTTAGATACTTCAACTCCTGCACTTGGTACAAGATCTCATTACCAGTCAATCATCATCAACAATTTAATGGCAACAGTACACTCCAAAAAGTTTAGCGTGAAACAAAGAAGAAAACTTTTTAAGTGTCACGCAGGTTCATTTTGAAATCAGGAGATGAATTGGTGACAGGTGAGGAGGGCAAGATGGGGTATAAAAGTAGAATCCACCAATAGATTTTTTTACTAAGCAAGAAAGGAACATTTTGTGCCAAATGCATCAAAGAATGCAAACAAAAATGTCTTTTTCCAAGATATATAAAAAAGTCTGTTTCTACATTTACATTACATAATATTGTGAGATTATTCAGTGTTTTAAGGTTCAGATTGAAAACCACTACTGGATGTACATAACCTTCAGGCCTTTTTCCTGCTTCATCTAAAACTGGAAATACATCAAAAATCTAAATTAAACCACAAGTTTTCCAAGCATAAGCTTATTAAAGAGGAACAAAAAAAATGGTGACCATCAAGTTCTGTGATCACAGGAGTCTGTTTCAGGTGGTTTCTCCACGATGTTTTCAGCTATATGTGGAATCTTTGATGACATGAGATGCATAGAGTGCCTGAGTGGGTAACTAACAGATTGATAGCTCCTACAGGACAATACCAAAACAGCTAACAGCATCATGGCGTTATAGACACAGGGAGGATGCACTAAACTGGCCTGCCTGCAGTCCAGATCTATCTACTTTTTAAAATGAATGTGTTATCTGGAAGATTGAAGATGGATTTTAAAAGGTAGGCTTGTTGTCCTCTGTAGGTACATTCAGAGAAAGATAGGCGTCATTTTCAAAAATGCAGTTTTGTACCAAACGTGTGGTTAAAGTTACAAGTACATTAGCAAGCAGCACTTACAGAATAACCAGTGTGGCACATTGTAAACTAGAAAATAAACCTTTTTAAGGAAATAATATTGATTTGTTTTTATTGTTACTAATAGTTGCCTTGTTGTAAATATTTCTGCTTCTGTTTCCTGTTTTGTTTCTTTCTTTTTTTCATCTGATGTGCCAGCATCCTGGGGATGCACCTGTTCGGTTGTAAGTTCGGTTCGGAGAGGGATGGAGACACCCTGCCAGACAGAAAGAACTTTGACTCTCTCCTGTGGGCCATAGTGACTGTATTCCAGGTATAGAGCTAAATCCTTCTTTCTATTTGCTCTCTTCACCCTGTTAAACATGTATATTCAACAGCTTTGGTTGTAGGTTTACCTAAATGCATACAGACTTCTTTTGTTAGCAAAATTGCTCCTGTTGAACCACCCTGAACATACTATCCTAAGATCTTCATACTTAATTAATGATGATGGAACATGTTCCTTATTTAAAGGCTGAAAAGACTATTTTCCCTGAATAAATAAAAATATTCTGTCACATTTATTTTATCACTTTTCATCTTTCTCCCTCCCTTCTAGACTAGCCTTTTCCTATTGCTGCCATTTTCTTCAGCTCATTTGTTTCAACTCTAGATGTGTTACGTAGGTTAAAAAGGCTATGCCTCTTGCATCAAACCTCTTAGATTCATGAATCAAAGTCTCTGTGGGGTCCAGCATAGATCATGTTTAATATAGTAACCATATATAATTCAGCAAAACACCTGATCTGGTACTATTTAAAAGTGTCACAGCCTCAGGGTGCTATGTATATGTATGATCTTATAAAACAGTTTCCTTGGTCCAATGTGTTAAAAAAAGAAAAGACAAATAATCAGGACACAAGCTCCTAAAGTTCACATGTTGTTGGCTTCAAATGGATGGCAGTTAGTAGATTACAGATGTAAGTTATTGCTGGGATGTCCAGTTCTTGAAGTAATAACAACTCTGATAGTTGTAAATGGACCTGTGAGCAAAAGTTTGTTTTAAAAAATGAGCATCAAAATAACTTTGTTTATTGTTCTTTGTGAAAATAAACAAATAACATAATTCCTGAGCAGCATGAATCCTAAAAGAAATCGCCATCCTACTTAGATTCTTAACTGAAATGCTTAATTTTCATGTTAGACTAAATCTTCTGTGAATTTGTGAGTCAGCTTGCCCACAGTCACTAGCTGGCGTGTTCAATCTCTGCAATCCAAAGAGCCATATTTGTCTTTAATCCTTATAAATAAAAGCCATTAGGACTTTTTTAAAAGATTTTGTCATAAAAACCAATTATGAGAAAATTAGCTGTTTTCAAGAACGATAATTTTATTTTATTTTGGGTTTTAAAATAAAATTTAAAAAAGGGTTTGCATAAAAATGACAGATATCATTTCTTTTATGGACTTTAAATATTTTTGGAAAATTAGGTAAAAGAAAAAACATTTCCAGCATAATGACAAGAAAAAATATTGTACTTTTATTAAAATTAAAGTTATTCAGTTAAAAAAAACATTAAAAACCTGCATTTGTTATTATGTCTGTAAGAAAAAAAACATATTTTTGTAAAGAGCCATTGAGAAAGTTCCAAAGAGCCACTTTAGTGTTGAGGGGATCCAGTTTGGGGGCCTCAGGATCGGGTCTCTGCTTTTTGCCGGTGATGTGGTTCTGTTGGCTTCATCTGGTCCTGATCTCCAGCTGGGATGAGTGCCTACAAAAGTGGAGGAGATTAAGTCTGGGTCTTGTTCACGAGTGTGTGTTTTGGGTGCTGCATCTGCAGTAATGTGGATGCAGCACCGGTCTGTTGTGATGAAGAGGGAGCTGAGCCGGAAGGCGAAGCTCTCAATTTACCGGTCGCTCTATGTCCCCACCCTCAC
>JBAMHV010000023.1:17242993-17272169 GCA_037177535.1 Pseudomugil gertrudae
TGGGGAGAGGGAAGTCTGGGCTTCCCTCCTTAGGCTGCTGCCCCCGCGACCCGACCTTGGATAAGCGGTAGAAAATGAAATGGAAGGAAGGGTTGAATTTACAATAATAACATTCTTACATTGTCACTCAGTGCTGTATATGTTGCTTGCAAAAGTGAAAAAAAAAACTTAACAGACCTTTAAATCGTCTGTGAATTCATCTCATAAAAATGCTAAAACACTTTAAGAGTGCATTCTTTATCAACCCTCTTTTCTTCACCTCTGTTTTTACCCAGATTCTAACCCAGGAGGACTGGAACAAAGTGCTGTACAACGGCATGGCCTCCACCTCTCCTGTAGCGGCTCTCTACTTCATTGCATTAATGACCTTTGGCAATTACGTCCTCTTCAACTTGTTGGTGGCCATCTTGGTTGAAGGATTTCAAACAGAGGTATATTATTGCAAATCAAATGTGTGGGAAGGATACTTTGTTTTTCAGTGACAATGTTCAGGTCAGCTTGGCTTTGCTTGCTTCCAGGTCCTTTTTTTTTTCTTTTTCCAAGAAAATTAAGGTTTGGAAATGAGATGTAGATTTTGTTCTTAGCTCAAACTCACGTTAGATCATAGGATTAGTACTTTTATCCACACATAACAGACATTTATTTCTTGTTGCACTGTTTGCCGCAGGTTATGTGAGGATGAGATATCATACATACTTTCTTTGTGTTCCCCTTCATCTTCCTCTCCCTTGCCATGTCGGTCCTTCACCACCCACTCATTCCCAGTATGTCAGAAGTCATCCTCATTATTGTTCTGTTTATTTGCCAATGCCAAAAAGTACAGTACATCAGACGAAATCTGTCTGCCAGACAGGCATCTTCCCACATCTCCCAATTCCATCAGTCTCATATTCTTATATATTATTTTCATCCCCTCCCCCAAATATCCCCACCACCCCCGTGTACATATTTTAATGTCAGAGAAACAAACGATGTGTTATCCACCACTGCATTCGGCTTCCGATTGTTCTAAGAGGGAAAAAGACCAAAAAAAGAAAGAAGGAAGAAGATTAATGTTTGCTGTTATTCACATAGAGTTTTGTTTAATTTTTTTGGGATCATTTTCAGGACCAAAAGAAGAAAAGTTGAAACTCACAGAGAGATCTCTCTACATTTGACAACTGGCACTTAATTTGATACAGACAAATTGATTGGGAGAAAATAACAGAGAGTAAAATAAGAGAGTGAATGAATCACACAGGTATCCTGTTTCTGTCTGTCTTCCCTTTTTCTTTTAAAGAGATGGTGGCACCGATGCTTTGATCCCTGACATACTTTAGCTTCTTGGTTGAGAGGATGAAGAATAAATGAGGGGTGGCCAGGAGAAAGGTTGACAGCCTCATAAAATATGGATTAATTTGAGTGGGATTCTCCTGCTTTTCAGCTTATCTGCTAGAGACATATCAAGTGTTCGACTGTGGTGAATGGATTCACATAGAATGGACCCAAACCCATTTAGATGAATGCACTGGAGCGAAATAAAAAGGAAAATAGATGCATGACTCTTGGCTTTTTATATTTGGACAGAAAAGCATTTAACATGTCCCTAAAAAAGAATTTATTTCCCTGTCGTTCAACCAGAGTAATACTGTTTTTAATTTATGATTTTTTATTACAAAAAAGGAGATTCAAGTTTTGAATCAGCAGGAGTTTGTGTCTGATTTAAATCTTTAAGTGTCAGTGGACGGATTATCTCTAAAATCACATTTGGATGGTCCTGCTTTTGAATCATGACCACTACCTGGAAATGTTAGTCTTTGAATCGCACTGTTTACTCATTGATTATGTAACCAGTCGATTGCAAATCAAATGACATAATAAGCCGTGTTTCAGGAAATGACACTTCAGCTTTCTACAAGTTTTTACAATATAGGTATTTTCTTTTACCTCAAATGGATCCATAAAAAAATCAATGCTAATAAAACAGAAATCAGCTAGCTAGGTGAGGTGCCTGAGCATAAATTTTCTTGCACATAACGGGGCAACATGCATTTTCCCATAAAGTATTTTAGCCTTTGGGCTATTCCTTTTGTATTTGTTTAATGAGAAACACTACAGTCACTTGAAAGCTGACAATTACAAGGTCTTTCTGTGCAGTTACCAGCTAGATGTTTGCAAATGTAATGGCACACTTTGTAGAAGGTGGGCGGCCATAACACCTTTAGACATCTCTGCCTCCACTGAAGTGCACATTACTAAAGAATGGTGATAGCATATCTATGAATGACCCAAGGCAAAAAGGAGTGAGGACTAAAATATAATTTTAATTTCAATGATATTAAAAAACAAAAAGGAATGACAATTAAGTTAAAGGTGAAAAGCCATATCCCTAAATAGAAGCACACACCCTCATGTACCCTCAAGCTAGCTAGCTGAGTAGGAAGCACGCTCCTCTTTGCCCTCTTGTATTAAAACAGAGCTGTTGACTTAATTCTCCCTCTCCTCATTTTTTTCAACTTTACATCCTTTTCTGCAAACACTAAGTTTATTTTTAGTCAGCCAAACTTTCCCTGCGTCAGGGTTGCTAGGTAACGGGTACTTGAATGACGTGGGCCAAGCCAGGAGAGATGTACGGCTGTGGTGCCAAAAGACACGCATACACAGCCACGCATAGAAAAGTGTGTTGGGTTTAATGCCCGTATTTAGCTGGAAACAAAAGCAAAGGGGGTGTCATTTGTTTTCCTGCTTTTATTTACAATATTTGACCCTTTTCTCCATCATACGTTTGTTCTCACATTCCTCTAATCTACCGTTTTGTCTCACTGTGTCTCTTTGTCAGGCTGTGATAGCATATCCCTGTGACACAACCCAATATCCACTACAGAGATTGCAACCACACCGACTTGTCTCTTCACAGAGACCTTTTAACTGTAAATAGACAAAAGTTGTTCTTTCTTTTTATTGCACCTCTCACCATGAAAGTTAACAAAACCTGCAGAGTGTGCATCAGTAGCAAATGAACACCTCCATACTGTGAACAATGTGTCCTGAAAGCCATTAAATGTATAAATGAGGCTCATTGTTGAGAACATCAAGAGGATTCACCTGGAAGGTAAACCATGACTGCTTCACCTGTGCTCGACACTGTCCTGACCTCTCATGCTTTTACAAGTTGCTGAATGACAGCACACTGTGATCCAGGACAGTTGCTTTGACATGCTCTGTTGCACGGTGAAGCCCGAATGTTCTGCAGGCTGAAATATTCTTTAACTTTTCTCCTTCTGCTGTCTACTGCTCTGGTTCCACTTCTCACCTCTGTGCCTCTTTTCTTGTGCGCGCCTCTCTCCTTCTGTCCGGCTGCACCGATCACTTCCGCTAACAGGAAGTGTCCAAACGGGAGGACTTGCATGCCCAGCTGAGTATAATTCAGCTGCCTGTAGACTCAGGGGTATGTACAGCACTGCAGCTTTGCCTTCCCTCTCATCATTCAATTGCCTTACCGCCCGTCCTCACCTTCATCCCTCCTCCTCATCCTGCCCCGTAGAGGCTTTGCAGTGATGCCGTAGACCTCTTAACAGCTTGATTTGACATCATTGACAGAATGATGAATGCCTGTATGGCACCATGTTGCTTACTTAATGTGATAACCTTTTATTAATGTAGTTGCCTGTAAACTTAGTTTTACTTCAATGCCATTTTTTTAGCTGGAGTTTTGAGTTCTTTGCTGCTGCCAGTCCAATCCATTAGATAACTAATGTGGGAGCTTCTCCAAAGCCTGGATGGATGCCACAGTCTCTAGGGGGAATTATGAGCACAGAAGATGATCAACAGCAAAGATGAGCAAAGAAGTGGCTCATTTTACATGAAGGCAAACAGACGCATTTCCCTAGGAGCTATTTTATAGGACATATTTGTAGAGTCGGGCAATCTGGACAATAATCTTCTGATTTATGATCAAAATCACCAATCTGAATATTAATTTCTACCACAGACTTTATTGACCTCATGTGACATCTATCACATGCACTAGCACGGATTAAAAGTAGTCACATCCGATTTAAGGCAATTTAGAACTTCTACAAAAATAAGTGCATAAATGTTATTTTAACTTTGAAATCAAATGAAAAATTAAATTGAAAAAGGAGGAAATTAAGATTACATTTTATAACATAGCGTTTTAACAGTTATTTTGTAGTTTTAATATACATTTTAACAAATTAATTATATTAGTATATTAAAATTATCATACATTTTTTTTGCTATGTATTACCATGGAATAGGCTGTTTTCTGGTATTCACCAGGGTGCAGGAGACCAGCATCATATTGTGAACAACATGGTTTTTTAAGGATGTTTCTATTATAAAGGTGTCTCAGAGGTGTCTCACTGTATTTAAATAAACTACGATACATTATGCCTTAGCAGATTAAAGCCATACTAAGCAAAAACAGAAGTATTTACAGCATAACAAAGATAAAAGCATACTAGTACAACTACCTAGTTAAATAAGTTTAATGTATACATAAGCAAAAGATGTAAATGTACAGTTTATTTCTTCCTTATTGGGTCAGTTGGACCCTTTAGCCATTCGAACAGTCATATTGAGATGAGGATCTGAAACTGTGACTGGCAGTAATTCAGAGTGAGCCATGTTGCCCACAACAATCTTCCATCTATCTGCTATAGAGGATCTGTTACATCATCTGCAAGTCATCTAACCTGCTTCCTGCATGATGCCCTTTGCTGCCAACACTCACTGGAACACTGAGCCGACACAAGTTAAGTGGATACAACAACATCCTTTCAACATTTGCCATGCCTCTTGCTCTCTTCTATCTTATAAGCAGACTCCATATCAAAGTTCACGATGAAGGCTCTCTTCCCAGCAGCTCTCCTTCCTCATCACGTTTTCTTATCCAGCTCTTAAGTTTGGAGACTGCAGTGTTGCTGCCAAAAAACTCCTCACCTCAGAATTTGTTTTATCTGGCTGAAAGATAAAGAGGAGAGGGGAGGAAGGAGATTGGACAGGCGCTTGCTTTTTAGGAGGACCCATTGCTGCCAGATAAATCCAGACAGATCTGATGATGAAAGATAACAAATCAGGCTGGTGTAAGACGAGGCCAGTACATTCAGAGGAATTAGATCTTTGACAGATACATTTCCCAAGCCTTGTCTTCATGTTTTTAGTTGTTACTGGATGATATTTAAACTGATACAATACTTTTATAAAAGCAGATGTTTGAGTTCTGGGAATGAGCCGCATGACATGGACACTCTGACTGGAGTCTGCTTGATTTGTCCAACCATCAAACCTATTAGAGGTTATATCTTTCTCTGTTACTTCCTAAAACTGGCTTTATAAAGTTTTTTTTTTTTTTTTTTAAGTTGTAGATATGTGTCACTTGTGAAAAATATGTCTGTAAAATCCACCATCATGCGAATCATCAGCATCCACATTTGTGTTATTGTCCATTTAGCTTTTCATTTCCTGAATCTAATTCAAATCTTGTTTACTACTTTTAATGTTTCTTTCAGTATTTTATTGTAATAATATGAGTGGAAAGTTCTCCAAACACACCTATATTACCAGTACTCGGTTTATATATGTTATAATTTACAAAGTTCACTTAAGTTCACTTTTTTTCTCCTATAAGATTGAATGAGTTAGTAAGTCACACTCTTTAAAGACGTTTGACTCAGCAAATCTGACAAAGAAAAAGCAGCAAAGTGTGTTATTATACAGCAAGTATTAACATTAGCGTAAATAAAGTTCTGACAGCAAATTGCGAACATCATCTACGCAGAAGTCGGTTCTAAACTAAGAGACTATAAGAAATGACTAAGACTATGTGAAATTTGTGGTTACTGCTGTGAGCCTTAAGCAGCAATGCTGGTGGGTAGAGTGCAAATCAAGTCTACAATTTCTAATTGGCCAAAAAGTGATGTTTTTACCCCCATTTTACCTCCAAACTTTTTTGTTACTACGAAGGTAGAAATTCTAGATAATATAGACTTGTCAGGCAAAGTAACAGTTTTAAAATCTGTAATAAGTAACTTAAAAGACGTCCATATCTTTTGTATTTTATAATACTATTAGACATACATACAAAACACCTGTTTTTTTTTGTAAAATGTTAATATACAGTAAATATGTAAAATAGAACTTAGTTGATTTTTGTCCTGACACAAACTACACTAAAATGCTGTAAGTGTATTTAAAACATAAACTATGCAGGATTTAGGATTAGTTGATGGGATTTGTAGATTCATGCAGAAGTCAAAAGATGAACAAACTGCAATCAATAACAAGTGCAATTTTATTTAAAGGATTACAGTACAGACCCTGGTATGTCTAAAACTCATCATTTTTATATTTTGGATTTTAAATGTGATGGTGCATGTCATTTACACACCAGTTACTGTTGGGACATACACAGGGACTCAAATTCAATCCCAAAGACTGTTTTTACAAACATAAACACAATCTTATTTCCATCAGTTACATAAAGTATATACATATACAATTAATCTACTATATATTAGATTAAAAGTTATCTGAACACAAAAACAGGAAAATAACCTTTGCTTATTTGACCTGTTTTTATTGTGAACATTGTTAAGCCTTTAGTGTAAGATTACATCTAAATCCAATCCTGCACAATGACCAAAACGTGGCTGCAGAAGCTACTGTTTTGCTGGGTACACATAGAAACAATTACTTAGCTTCCTGCTATCAACAGCCAGCCTCTGTCCACCATTTTAAACGTTAGTGAAGAAATGTAATTGAGATACCACTGTGTGCTGCTGGTGTCAATTATTGTCTGGCTATCAGAACCAGACCTGTTCTCGCCCATCTCCTGCTTCCAAGTCAATACCCAAATTGTGGTGGCTGAAAATAAACAACCAATCTAAGCAAACCACCTATTTTGGAATTAGGGAAGTTTGGGGAAATCCCTAACTTTAAATGATTAAATCCACCTTTGCTATTTCAAGTGAATCCAAACTTTGTATTGCTTGGTGAATACTTTGCATTAACGCTAAGAATAAAAGCCAAAACCGAGAAGTCTAATAATTCTCTCTCCTCTCCGTTGCTTTCTCCAACTGTCTCAATGTGATTATCACCCCAAACTGAAATGTCTCCTTTTGTTCAAACTGTTATTGTAAGAAATTTTTCAATATTTTCTGGCATGTTCTTTTCTTTAAAAAATTGATGCCTGACGGCTAAATTATGGCTCTTCTGCCTGTGAGGAAGATGCACATATTAGAAAGAGAATGGGAGATTAAAAAGGGAGGAAAGAAAAACAATGAGAAGATGATACAGAAAGACAAAAGAGAAGAAAATGTGGGCATTAACAGCAACGAGGAGGAAGTGAAGGAAGTTTTACAGCTCACACTCGCGTCCGAGCTGGAGTAATGTTTCTCCTCCTATGACCACCGACTGAAATTTTAATTTGTGCAAACACTTTAAGAATTACGGTACTGACCCTCCCGCTACAAATGTGTTAAAAACATGTTAAATGGTTCAGATGTTATGATTATATGAAAAGTGTATGGTACATCCTGTCTGCACCGATAGGTCTGTCTTAAGAGGGTTAGCCTATAGTCCCAAACTAACCAAAAAAATTACTAAGACTGGGCTACAGAAGACTCCTAACTCAACTCATAGGTGATGAAACTAAACAAAGTTGCAGCAGTCTACCGCTGATGTTGGTAGACACGATGATGCCCCTCCTTTGCTTTATACCCCCGCTGGAGTTGCTCTCATCCAGGGGTGTCAAACACCAGTCCTCGAGGGCCAGTATGCAGCAGGGTTTTGCTGTCATCATGCTCCAACATCAATGACTGAAACAAATGAAAAGGTTGACAATAACCTGTTGGATCCATTTGATTTGCATCAGGTGTTAGGTGTGTTAGTGTAGGGGACCAACTAAACCTGCCGAATACCGAACACCGAGGACTGGAGCCCCCTGCTCTGGCTGAAGAGAAAAACAAGAGCTGACAGAGTTACTATATACCTCCCATCAAATATCTTTTTCATATCAACTTTAGTAATGGTATTACTAAAATGTTAACTTCCTATTGGCCAAAATTTTCTTTACATTTTATTTCTTTTCATTTACGTTTGAGTGACAACTGAAAATCTGCGAAGGGGTCACCTTGGGCTTAGAGATCACCCTGTCCAGATTAACTGAGGTTAACTTCAATGGAAAGTTAGACACTGAGACCATGTAAATAAATTCTTTAAATCTATTGGCTGTCATTAAGGTAGGCTACTAACCAGTACTACTACTGTCCCAGCATGTCTGCCATCCCAGCTAGTCTGCTCATGGTAGCAAATGAAACCGAACTTTATTTGATTGTTAAAACCTAATTTACATCAAGATATGGTCTAGTGATTAAAAATTGAACTAAACATCCTCTTACTTTGTTGTGGATGCTTGCAGATTTATACTGCTAGCTAAAATCTCTCTGGGTGAAAATGAATTTCAAATACATACATACACTACCAATCAAATGTTTGGACACAGTTTCCCATTAAATCCAATGGGAAAGTGTGTCCAAACGTTTGACTGGTATGTACACACGAGTATACACTTGCATATATAAAAATGTACTCAGTGACACACAACTTCCCTGCCATCCGGTGCTAAATTTATTCTCAGCTGCGATGCATCCTAAACTTGTAGAATTTACTACTTGTCAAACTAAGTGCGGGTTTGTGGAGTGGATTAGAAAGTGCCTTCTAAACTGGGCAGAGCTTGGCACACCACTATGTGTCTGACCAATCCTTCTTCCACTTCGGAGTACGTGGACCCTGAATTGGGACACAGCTTCTACATTTAAGATGACTTTTGTCTTGTTTATGATCTAAAAGAAGCCATGCGGGTCACATTTTAAGGGCATTCACAAACTACCCATCAGGTCATTTCCCATATGTTCCTTTTACACAAAGAAACTTAGCCATTAATGATACTAGCACTATTTTGACAACTTCTAATCTAATGCTGCTGTGGTTACAAGATATCTCCAGGTGTTCTATGTTGCCTGCTGTGAGCCTATATTCTAAAATAGTAATGGTACTGCAGATGCATGAGCATACCAATCAAGGAAAAGCTTGTTGATAGATCCACCAGTTAATTAGAATTCATCCATTCTCTTTACATAACTTCTCCATGCTTCATTAGCCAGAAGACAACAGTCCAGGGTACAATAAAGTGTCCTTACTCCTGCGGAAAAAATGCAAATTGTTATCTAAAAGATTAAATCACATGCAGTAAATAAATAATATACGCATTATATCCATTACCACTTTGTCTTTTTCTAATACTCATGGGAAGTATAAAAACAAGAAGTTGTAAGTTAAGGAAAGGGTTGCACAGTGATTTAGTCCCGAGGCTTTTCTGTAACACAATTTATTCACTTTGCTGCCACAGAGGTCTGACTCATCGGGTCGGCACCCTACTAATCCAGCATCCACCTGGCATCCTCGCACATATTAATGATGCCTGCGGGTGCTGGTGTGGCAGAACAATCACAAACAGAATATCTGAGATCCACTTTAATGGGTTTGTAAGTAGAAAGCAGTATGAAGCAGAAGCTAAGGGGCAGTAAATAGAGGATTGTGACAAGTCTGTGAAAACATCAAATACAAAGAACTGCAAATAAGACTCATTAATGTCCAGAACTATGACAGACTGAATTGCTGAGCATAAATGGAGAGCATGCAAAATGGTTGATGTCTTTATGTTCTTAGACATGGGGAACCCCTCTAACTCTTTACATTAGTCTTAACAGGTCATAAAATGCATACACCTTTGCCCTTTTCCCTGCATGGCAACACTATACCTAAACCAACCTTTCTGACCCTCTTGTACCCTTCGAGCACTGACCTATGGGATCAAGGAGACAACACCCTTACCTTTCTGCTCACTCTGTGAGGTTGCCTCTAGCAGCTGATCCATGGTCAGATCTGAATCAGAGCTGTGAGATGCTGAAAGTAGGTGGAGCTGAGCAGGGATCTGTGTTAGAGGCAACTTCCGTCCAGCTTTAAAGAAATATTGTAGCCAGTTCTCATTCTCAAGGCATCAGATACTGCCGGGTAAAGCTTTGTGATCAGGTGTCCTTTAGCAACAGCTCCCAACACACAAGTCATGGCAATATCATCTTCCAAAAACAACAAAAAAAATGCTCCAAACATAATTTTCAACTGTTTATTTATAATCAAGTGACACAGTGTGTCTACTGTGACTGGAGGATGTGTAGAAGAAAATCATAAATGTGACACTCGTGCCTTTCTGTGTGGAATTAGCTTGTTTTACATATTCAAGTGTATTTTCTCTCCTGGTACTCCAGCTCTATCTCATAGTCCAAAAGCATGCCTGTTAGGTTAATTGGTGAACATAAATTCTCTCTAGGAGTGAATTTGAGTCGTTATTTGTCTGTTTCGGTCCTGCGGTGGACTGGTGACCTGTCCAGGGTGTTTCCTGCCTCTTAGGTAGGACAGCTACCCCACTACCTTGTGATTTCAGGTTTAACATTGGCCATTTTACTATTGCAAGGGCACAAAATCTACTTTTTACTTCTACGATACCTAGTATATGGCAAAGTTTTCATTTATATTAGTTGTTCTAAGAGCGTTGACTTGTCCATTATATCTCTGAACCAGTAGTCTAATCGTGACCGTGAACTGGGATAAGTGGCACAGTTTTGGCTAGTTGTTAGTCCAAAGTTAATACACTCAGAGTAGACAAAAATTCCAATTTTAATGGGAATGTTTTGCTTTTCTTGTTTACACAGTGCCTGATATTATGTTTGACCTACCCTAAAAATAGTTCCTGGCATTGTGACTTGTCTTGTGACTCTCAGTATTACTATAAATTGAAGCTATAAAATTACTTGGTTAGGTTTGGCTACATGGCATTTCTTTGATGAAGTCAATAGAGTTAGCTTGCTGGCTAACAGCCTGAGGCTAATGTAATAGCATTCAAGCATTAGGAGCGAGAATGCTTTTGATTACTTTGTGTTGTTAGTGCGTTAAAAGATGACACATCAAAGCTACCTAATTAGACTGGCTAGGTGGAGGAATTAAGCCAACAAAGTAAAATGACTGCAAACAAACAAACAAAACAAACAACTATTTTCTCTGTTGGGTGTTGAAGATTTGTTAAATGCTACATTCTGTTGTGATGCCTCGATGCCTAACTACATTACCGTATTTGACGCCGCCAGTGTGAGATCACATGATATTTTCACTCCTGTTCTTTTGTAACACAGTGTGTGCTTTATGTGTTAAGGGTGATGCTTCTAAAGCAGGTTCGGAGATCGATTCTGTCGCACGAAGCATGGAGGACGTGAACGGCAGCAAGAAAGATTTGTCGCCCTCTGCAGGTAAGTAACAAACTAATTCCACATGTGCATCACAAAGACTTCCTTTCATCTCTATATGTATTTTATGATTACAAATACCCGACAAGCCTCTATCATCTGTGTTTGCATTATTTACTGTTGACATTTTAATGACTGAGGGCTTTTAAAAAAATGAATGTAAAGTCTGTGATACAAGCAAACTTCCCCACCTGTTCAGTGTCTGTGGTCTCCTCATCCTACCCCCTCAGGGTTTCTGACCGCACTCACTGGGCACGTGTCTGGCTACCTCTATAGCAGTCTCATCCATAATTCCCTGTAAAGTAGTTCTCATCCCCTCTCATTAATGTTCGCGCAGACTGGAAAGGCAAATGGAGGCACTACGGTATGGAGAGCAGCCCCCAGATGCACCATATCATCATCTCTGCATCCACTTCAGATGCTGTGCATTAAACTGCTTACATAGTTAGATAAGGCTTGCATACATTTTCCAGGCCTTGGATAAGAGAAGAGAAAAGAATGAGTGCTTTTTAAAGTTGCATTCCCCTCTTTATGTTATTTATTTGTATTGCTGCCATAGATAAGACAACCTCCCACACATCCCATTAGATCAATGCACAGCTGAAATATTCATGTTGTTTAATAACAGTGCAAGGCATCCATTTTTAAATACTCCATCTCAGAGGGTCTGTCCACAGCACACTTCCATGTATGCCTTACGCCAACTCTCTCCTTTTCATTGAATTAATTTAAGCATTTTTAATATGAATAATCAACCATAATTTAATTCTAACATTGCTTCATGACACAACGTGCAATCTCATCTTAGAATCGCAGGACAAATTAATTTGAAAACAACTACATGCCGAAGCCGTTGTTTCAAAGCTTATTAGCTGCCTGATGCTGCTAAAAATGCACGTGTCGATATATCTATTGAAGCAGTTTGTTGTTCTGAAACATTACGGTGTATTTGAACACAATGCCAAGGAGGAAAGACATCAGAAGTAATCTCAGGGAAATAATTGTTGTCACTCATCAGTCTGGGAAAGATTGCACAGATAATGCTTAGACATAAGCCCTACTCAGTCCATTCCACAACTTTATGCCACATTTGCAAACACGTTTTTAATGTTGTGCATATATGTCATGGTTGTAGATGTGCATATACCTAATACTGACATATTGTAACTGTAGAATGTGCTTGACTTTCTTTGGTTTATTTCCCATTATTACCTTCATTCATCTTTTTTGTACTAGTGCCAGTTAATGGTCATGTGGAAATGAAGACCAGCCTGACTCCACCACTCATCACCCACACTGCTGCCACCCCAATGCCGGTGCCCAAGCTACCAGTGGGGGCTGAGCCCATCCTGGGATACGAGTCCCGTCGAGGCAGCAACGTCTCCATAGACCCAGCCTGCTTTGACAAATCACCGGTTGGTATATTTGCTATTAATCTGCGTTGTGGCAGTTGTAATGTGGTAAAGCAGAGGCAGGAAGTCACAGAGGTCGTGTTAGAAAGCATCTCCACAGCCACCTGGCTTTCCCAGCACTTCCTGTCTGAAGTTCCTTTTTTGTGTCCTGTGGCTGTTTATTGGTTTATTATTGATGATGATTAATGCAGAGCGTTGGTCTGATACTCCACGTAGTGATGCAGCTGCCACTCTTTATTAGACACAGTGATGGTAATGATGAAGAGCTGGAGATAAAATATGAATCTTTAAATCTGTTCCTGTCCGTCGTCCACATGAAGTCTAGTTTATTAAACCCTTTTTTTCAGGAAGAGGAAAAAAGACCAATTTAGATTTTTCTTTCCCTTGCTTATAAATGTCTCTGTCCTCCTCTTACCCTCGTCTCGCCACAGACCAGCACCCGCAGCCCTTCCCCCCAGCCCCCCTGGAGCCGCAGATCCAGCTGGAACAGCCTGGGTAGAGCACCGTCGTACAAACGGCAGAAGCGGCAATCTGGTGAGCGCCGATCACTCTTATCCGGGGAGGGCAACTCCAGTTCCGATGATGGGGAAGGCGGAGGAGAAGGTGGGGGTGGGCTCATGGAGGAAGATGACGCATCCCTAGCCAGGACGGACTCTATGTCCCAGTCGCAGAGTGGGCCCCGACACAGGAGGATGGAGTCTGTGGATACTCGGAGCTCCGTGGATTTGCCCTCTGATGCCCTCTTGCAGGTAGACCTCACAGCAAGCAGCTTCTTGTACTGTCTAAAACAGCCAAACTGAAACTATTTGAAGGAGGTCATTTAGTTCATCACCTTTGTTTCACACTACAAACCTCTAACAATAAAAATGGGCTCAAATACGTCACTTTCCTCTTGTAATTTTCACTGTGTAGGTGCCCCATATGTACCGCTCAGCCAGCATGCACAGCTCCAGACCCCCTTCCCTGGGCCACTTACGGCCCCCCGGGCACAGCGACTGCAATGGGAAGGGATCTCTGTCAGTCATCGGCCCCACGAATGTCTCTTTGGAGGAAAACACTGAAGATGAAAACGTAGAGGAAGAGGTACAGCTGGTCAGTCTGAATTTCTGCTTCTCTGTCTAACAATCGCTGGAGGGGAGCACTGAGTCCTTTAAATGTCCTTAAATATATTTCTGACCTAATATCTGAGCAAGGATTTCTACATATTTTCTCAGTTATGCCGTTGTGCAACTAAGGCCCTTACACACTGGGTCCGATGCAAATAGATTAAATAAAATTGTGAATATTTCTGAGGTGACACATCTACGTTTTTGTATGTGCCACCACATGCGATGCCAAATCAGGAATAAATGATTAAAATTCTAAAATCAACTTGCATGGTGGCAACAACAAACATGGACTGTGATGTTCTGCTGCTGGCAAAAGACAAGAAATCAAAGAATGCAGTGTTTCAGAAGAGGCAGGAGAACAGGGAGTTTAACTGTTCCATCCAGGAGCTGAACATGGACCACAGTCGCTTCAGGACAGATTTAATGAAGAAGCAGAGAGAAAGATGCTCGTCCATGATGCTACATAACTAACATCCAGCTATGTGTCAACACGCCTCCTCTGATTGGACGATTTAGTGTGTCCTTCAGTTAAAAATAACAATGAACCTCTCCAACAAATTATTTGGATGAAATGTTTGTAGCAGGTGTGTAAAGGTCTTTATAGTTAAACTGTAATAATACAGGTTTCCTGGTGTTTTCATAAGGACTCTTCAGGAAAAGTTTTCCAGACTTTAGGACTTCACAAAGCTCTTCTTTGGACATTGGCTGACTTTTGCGTCTCTGTCCAAATGATCTGACACGGCTTCAATCATTTTGAAGTCTGGGCTCTGTGGATTTATCCCTTCATCAGACCTTTGCAAATGATTTTCAGTCCAGTTCTTGTCATTTAACACCTCAGTCCTTCACTAAGCAGCAGAAGGATCAGCTGACGGGTTAGATGCATCTCTCACGTTTGTCAAATTGTTGGATTTGTAACTTCAGATGTCATCACTTTCAACTGTTAATCACTTGTACATAAAGTAACTGTTGCTAAAGACATGGGGCTTGGAAATACATCACATGCTTTGTGACTGGCTGCACTTAAAATGACTTAAGTTTTCTCTTACATACTGACACAGTGCTGGTTCAGTCATTAATGTAGGGGCTTACTTTATGCCTGAATGTGCTTGTTATAGATTAGTTAGGTGGCTTGATCAACAAATAAATACAAGGAGTGGACTGAAAGTCATTAAATAAGCAGCCAATGTCAACAAAAACACTTTAAATACTTTCAAGATAATTCAGGACTTCTGCTTATGACCCATTTAAAAGTTTACAAGCATGAAAACGAAGCTTTCGCACATCACAGTGGGCATCTGTTTATTATGTAATGTGGAAGGTGTTTTTCAGGAAGTTGTGTCCACCTCTTGCTCTGCAGAGTCGTTTTGCCAGGATTTTCCACTGGTTGGAGAAAAAGCAGCCTGAATGGTGTCGACAGAGAGATACCTGGTCACTCTATCTCTTCCCTCCAGAATCAAGGTACGATTCCTAACTGTGATTATCTTCCCTGTCCTGAGTTTTCAATGTTTTCTTCCTCGTGTCTCGCTATAGACGGCTCAGAAAAAGTTGTTCTCAAATGAAAAGCCTTGTAAAGAGTTTCCTCAAACATGCAGGAAAAGAACGGAGGCCTCTTTTTGACAAATGTGGGATGTGATTGGCATTCTGTATTGCTCACAGCGAAGGCAAAATCTTCTTCGCTGCAACGTGAGCATGACATCTTTTTTTTTTTACCCCTTCCTCCCTATACTTTTCCCCGCATTATCACTTCAGACGAGTCTTTTATCTGCACATTTCTGCAATATCAGGGGTGAGTAAGCAGCAGCAGAGGGAGGAAGGGAGTTTCTTGTGCTATCTCAGCCACGTGCCAAATCCGTCTCCTCTCCCCTTCTGGGCCTTTGATCTGTAACTCTGCTGTCTGTTTGGAGAACGTGGCAGTGGAGGCAACACGGAGCAACACGCCGGCCCGACCTTCTGCCACCGCTTGCTAATTAAATGTCTGAAACACAGCCCAGCTAGCGGGAGGTTCAATGTTGGCTCACACCACAGTTAGATGTCCATTATTGTCTGAGTATGTGGGAAGTAGGTAATATCAGCTCAAAGCTAATCAATCGACAAAAATGGCACCCTTCATATCAGTGTTAGATATACATGCAGTGTCACTGCTTGGTGAGAGCATCTTTTGACAACTGGAAGTACTTTTCACAGGTCACCCCATTTCTATCAGGATGTTTCCTTTTATGACCAATCAGTCTTGCTTATATTAGATGGCATTAGAAGTGCTCTTAATTTGAAAAACCTCATAAAGGAGCTATGAGAAAAGGATATTTTCAGTCAGTTTGACCTGTTTCACCAAACTGAGGACTCGTGTCCACATGATCCTGCAGTCATCCGTAAGTAAAGTACTCTACCTTTATGCTTTATGTCAAAAAGCCTCGTCATCACTGCAAGCAACCGATGAGATGGACAAAACCCGCCTCTGCTAACAGAGAACAGAGGAGAAACTGGTTTTGTTGACATATTAGACGGAAAGAATAAGACCAAAAAACAACAGAGAATAAAAAAAACTATAATAATCATCATGCCAATAAAGTAAATTATATAACGTTAATCAAATCTTAACGAAATCTTAACAATATAATAAAAAAATGGGAGAGTTGGTCATCCGTCTGAAACACTCCTGAGCCACACCTTAAACTAGCTTCATTCTTGCTGAAGACCATGATTTGTACTGGTGTGGATGAAGAGTTATGTACAGTGGCCGGGGAGTGCAATTCCAGATTACATCCACTAAAACACTTTTACATGTTTGTGATGCAAATTTACATCTAATGAAACACTTTTACAAAGATATGACCCGGAAGTGATATTGTTGGGATGGACTGTGGCTGTGTCTCAATCAGCGCACTAACACTACTTTATGCACTATGTTTAAGTGCATTTACATTGACACTACACACTACATAGTGCGTGATGTAGGGTTAGATTGAGACACAGCCTGTGTAAACAGGGAATTACTCAGCAGCAGAGTTGAATCAGAGATACAGTAGTTTGCTGATAAGTGATGAGTTATTTCACTGCCAGTCTTAACAACTAGATGTCAAATTAGCGTTTCATACATTTACATTACAGTTTTTTCAGAAAATAAAAGTGATATTTTAGTACAAGTGATGAATGATGTTATAGCTCATAAGAGCGTAATAACGTTTTGGGCAACACTTGAGAGGTTTTTTGCTCTGAACCTTACTTCATGCATTACACACAAAGGCTTTGCAGGACCTCATTTACAAAAAGTTGAATATTTTCTTTTCTAACTTTTAAATTGCGCTCGATAAACATGAGGGTAAGGTGAGATGTCTCAAATGGTTTTTATTTGATGCGTCTAGTTTCTTCCGTGGCTGAGAGATAATATAAAGTTTCAGTCGATGTTTTAAAATGTTTTAGAGAGCCGTATGAAACTGAGCTTCAGCTCTGAATTGCTTTGTAGTATCACTGCACACAGCTGAATTGGATTAACTTTCAGAACTTCTTTTACAACCAGACTTGTGATTTTCAACCCTCCAGATCTCAAACGTTTAATTAAAACAAGACTGTTGTGTTTTCCTCCTCGCTGCTTGGGACCTGACTTGCAGTGGTGGCCCGTGTCCATTAATGATCCAGTACAACTCCATCTGTCTGCTCCATTAACAGTCACATTTGCATCTGTCTATAAAACTTTGAAATGAATCAATCTTTAGAGGTTTTTTTTCTCTCTTTCGTTTAATTTTACCCATCTGTGTCAGCGTTTGATGCCTCTCTGAACCCTCTGGGTAGCCACCAGTTCTACACAATGATGGTGTTCTTTCCTAGCTGTGCATTTAGCTTATCTTCTGCAGAACCTCTGCTCCTGAACCTTTGATCATCCAGCAGTCACACCTAAAGCTGCTATGTTTTAAATTTCCCTCTGGGATTAATAAAGTAGTTTTTACTTCATTTCATGTTAACCCTTTAAGGCCTAACATATCATATTTGATACATACAGTTACTGAGACATTTTGCATCACTTTATGGCAGAAACTTTACTCAATACCCTGATGTTCACCATATGATACGGGTCTCCTGCACCCTGGTGAATACCAGAAAGGAGAAGATTACACTATGATAAATTTTACCTGTTTCATGGTAATAAGTACAGTACTTACAAAATTAATTGGTTTTGGAAGTAGTTTTGTAAGCTGAAAATATAGTAAGTAGGGACATGTTTTCCATGTAAATGCCCTAATCAATTCCAAATCTTTTATAAAGCATGAAAATGTATCAAAACATGTTGGGATCCATAGTGAATAAAAGTTAATACACTCACGTAAAGCTGTAGGAACACCTCATGACCTGAGGTGCGAATAAAGAGGATGCTGGGATACACACATATAGTTTAGGTCCCTCTGAGCCAATTGGATGGCAGGAAGATGCTAGGTTATAGCCAATGGCAGAGCAGCTATAAGTATGTTATGTTTAGTAAACTCTGGGAGCTGCGAGTAGCAGTCCATATTGTATTTTTGTCTTTTGTATTCTGAAATTTCTTTTGTAACAAGAGGCAAAATGTTCCTGTTGAGGTGTGTCGTAACCTGAAAATTCCTTTTGTAGAGACATTTGTAAGTAAAGCTACCACTGTAGTAAATATATGGAAAAGTACATTTTATTCAAAGTTTATTAAAGGGTCCGGTAATGTTTTTAGATTTTAAAAATCAGATGTTTCTGCCCAGTGATTCTTGAGTCAGGCTTTAAAGGGTTAAAAGTTTGGCATTTGCCCAATCTAGCCCTTCTTTATTTCCTTCTTAGTGGCAATGAAACCTCCTAATCCTGCTTCTCTCTTTTTCTGAAACAGTTCTGTAGCAGAACAGCAAGTAGTCGTGTAATTCTCAGCTCAGATTCACATGTAAAAACTCCCAAAGGAAGCTGCTTTTCAGAGGGAATAATGACTCCTGCTTTAATCTTGGAGTAGAGCTTTCTGAACTTCCACATTTTTCTCCTTTTGGTTTGTATTTGTTGTGTAACTTGGAGAAAAAAGGTTAATTAGAAACGCTCTCTGTGGGCTGGTATTGTCACAGCACTGAGGAAACTGAGGCAGTTTGGCTTGAATGAATACTTGGTGACTTTGAGCCGCAGCAGGTTGTAAGTTCTGGTGGATGCTGTGAGCGACACAAAGGACTCAGGCTCTGCGTGGCTCACCATTCTGGCTTCAATCCACCACGGATACCTGCCTGTGCTCACAAATCACATCAAGAGACAGCAGCTCAGCAGGAGTCCGGCTCTCACACGGCCCTGAGTTCACCTTAACCTGCCCCTTGTGATCTCTGTGGTAACTGCTGCTAAGGATTACTGCTGCAACATGGTCCCTGTGATCTTTCTCTGCTACTGGAGATGTGAACACAGAGCGGAAAGATTCAAGAAGATGCAAGCAAATACGCTGCAGTGTCACTTTCAGTTCTATTTCCTAGAAATAAATCACATAAAAGGAAGGGATTGATATGTTAAAGAGCTCACAAACTGAAAAGAAAACACAAAAAGGAAAATATCTAAAGCTTTACATGAGAGATGAGGGTTTGGATCAACTTTTTCATAAGCATAAAACTAACTGCAGTCAATATTTAAGTCAGTTATGTCAGCTGTCATGTCGGAGAGGAATTTTTGATGTTAGAAAACTCAAAAGGTCAGTAAATAGCACAACAGGGTGAAGCTTCAAATACTCACCAAAGTACTCAGACTCATCCGAGTCATGGAGAGGGAAGGGAGTGTTTAAGACCTGAGGTCTGACGGAGAGCGTAATTTTGCCTTAAGTTTCTCATGTGTGTTTGTGAGCCTTGCACATCTGAGCGATTTGAACTCGACACCGAAATTCAGTTTCAGATGTTTGTCCTTTAAAGCTCTGATTAGGAGCTGGAACCGTTTCCCTCCTTCGCTGCGCCAGGAAACACAAAGCCTGCAGCACTGCGGCGTCCAGATATCAAAGAGGAATTATCTTCCCAAGCCCCTGTAATGTATGAATAAGCAGTCAGATGGCACACAGACTCAGGGAGTGGTGACACAACGATGTCTATGATGCCAAAAAAAGCCAAAAGATCCAGATCTGAGCCTTGGAATATTGTCCCCTGCTTCACACTTATACCACATGAGCCTTCAAAGCTGATTTCATTCACAGTTTAATCCCTTCCTCTGCCATATATAACAAGCCCTCCCTCGTTCTTCCACTCTGTTGTCACGAGCTGAAAGCCCGGGAACCTTTTCATGCTGTCAAACCAAAGTCAGGCCAAATAATAGCACCAAAATCTCCAGTGGTTCATCACCGACTTACTGTACATGAAACAATTAGAAAAGGCTCATTTATATGTTGCTTCTCTAATTATTGTGCAGCATGTGACAGTAGTTCCTGTTTGACAGAATATAGCTGAGCTGAGAGTTTTGGTTGGAGAGTGTCTGTCGTATGCTACATGATGCTTTCTTACCAGGGAAAACCAAAGAAAAAGATATAGGCATGCAAAATAAGGGTAAAGTTGGGAAGCTGTAAATGTAAATGAACACAGGTGGTGGTCCTTTGTAAATGTAAACAGCCGATATGCACACAAGCTGGCTTCATAACATCTTTAAAAGAAGTTGGAACAATAAGTAAAAGTAAAGTGAAACAAAGGAGGAGCATATTTAAAGAGCCTTTTGGGGCTAAAAGGTGGCGATAGGACAAAAAATCCATCCATTTCTGGTGAATAGAAGATGTATGGGACAAACGTAAGGAGAAAAATCTCTTGTGTGCAGTGAACAGAACAGATTTAATGACCTGAAACACAATTCACTGAATTTCCTTTCACGTTTTCACATTTCTGTTCACTTTTCAGGTTTCGGATTCTGTGCAGTAAGATCATCACCCATAAGATGTTTGACCACGTTGTGCTGGTCATCATCTTCCTCAATTGCATCACCATCGCCATGGAGAGGCCTCACATCGATCCCTCTAGCGCTGTGAGTGTTGCACCATGCTGTTTATTCCGGCCTATAAACACCAGCATCTGTTGGCTGCAAAACTCAGATAAAAAATAGACAAAGTGTGTACATGTATATATAGTGCCTCTAAAAATGTGTGTAGGACTGATCGTAAAGGAGCTCAGTGACAGTTCAATGCATATTCAACGGGATGAAGAGTAAAAAAAAAAGTACCTGTCAGCAGGTTCAGGCCTAATGGCCACTGAAACAAACACACAGTTGCATATGACAGAATTATATGCAGAGATGGAGCAGAACACTGCATAAGCAGCTAATGTGTGCTATACCTCTGTATCTACAAGTACACCATAACCTCCCTAGCTAATGCAGTATCCCCTAAAACGCAGCAGGACTGGCCCAATGCCTTGCAGCAACACAAACACACACACATTGCTCAGCTTGTTTTCAGGGCTCGAACTGCAGCAGGAGAACTCGGCTCTATGCACGGACACATCAAGGATCACTGTTTCACTCCTGTTCCTTTGCTTTTTACTGAGCAAGGTGTTTCACTGATAGACCTGATTGCAGTGTGGTCTCCCTGGAATGCTTTGCCACTAAAAGCGGTGTAATTGATTCAGTTAACTATGGCGAATGTCCAGGAAAGGAAATGTTTAACAAATGGAAGCCGTCCCATTTTAATCACACACACACTGATGGACTGATCCCTCCGTTATTCATCGCTACGCATCATCCAGTGCAGCTCAGATTCTCATGTGCACATATATTTTGCTTGCTGTCTCTGTCGTGTCCAATCAGCACCCGCTGAGCGTTATGGAAATCAGATGGAAATGCATGACGCAGCAGGCCACACGGAACAAAAGAACAAGCAGTCATTCCAGTTTCAGGCTGTGATGCTTTTCTCTTCAGATCTCATTTGCCCAGGTGGTCCTTGCACATTGCTATTTGTTTATCTGCGTGGGTTGTTTTGTATTAATGAAGCCGATTGTGAATCGATTTCCACTTGCCCATTCTGGCCAGGCTTGCTGCACAACAACCAAACATGTATAATTTATCCCTCCTCTGCAACTCTTTTAAAGCACCTGCTTTGCATCACCCTCTGTGCCAGCTTGACAAAAACACGCTACAGTCCCTGAACAGAAATGTACTCATCGCCACAGAGATGGAGTGTTTCAGTAACAGCATTTTAGTTAATAATGAGTTTATACTGGAAGTTATGTCGCCTCCTTTGCATTTGGCATGCAGTCCATAGCTGTTTTGGTTTGGTACTCGGGGTTGCCTGGATACTGTCATCCTGGTACCGAGTGGGAATGATTGAGGATGATTATACCATCTATTATGATTTATTATTTGTAATTGAGCCGTGGGGCGATAAATCGCTGTCTAAAGCTCTCAACTGAATTATATATTGGCATCAAGAGTGTATCAATCTAATGTTTTAGGATCCACATCATCATCAGACAGCATTAAGATAGAGGAAGAAAAATGCTGCACACAGCTGTCTATTCTCAGAAAGCTAAATTAGCTCCTTGTTCAGAACTTTTGCTGCTTTTATTTGAGGATGCCCGTGCAAAAGACCCCGGGGAATGATTTAGTTTTACAGGACAAACACCTCTCTGTTTAACTCACAGCTCAGCTCCGATCCAGCATTACTTAAAACCAGGTCGAGCTCGAGACTCCTGGTTAATGGCTCGTGGTTTCCTGGAATAGTGGCGAGGCAAACGAGATGCTAAGCGTGGAACTGGGAGAAAACAACCCTGACATGCCAGATAAAGTATATGGAGGCAACTGAGAAGTGTTTTATGATTGCTGTCACTATCTGTCAGACTCTGTTTCTTTCAGCCTTCAGCTAACAATAAACACACGTTGTGGAAGAAGCAAGCACTGCACACAAAGCAGAGGAAGCCCCTTTGTCTTGTCCAGTAAAGTGAAATTTGACATGATGCTGCACATTACGAATTTTAAAACACTACGGTGAAACCTTTTCTATAGAATAAAGACTTGTCAGACATTTTCAGTCACCTTTATTGCAACAAAAGGTGTTTGTGCTACAACTCTAGCACCTTTTAGCCAGTATGACCCCTGCAAAGTGTCTCTCTGGCTGCAGGATCCACTCTGTTCAGTCAGCTCTATAAAAAAGAAGTAATGGCACCTGCTAGCTGCTTGCACAAGGAGTTTGTTTTATCTGTTAGAGTTATATGGTAATGCTCAATACATGAGAGAAAAGAAAGTCATTTGTCACTTCTTGGCTTCTTTCTGATGTTACTTTATATAGACCTGGAATCAAAGTATAGTTCTCTTTACTTCATGTGGATTATGGGTTTTTCAAATAATGCTACAAACAATCTGGCAGGAAGTCTTTATTACAGTTGTACTTAATGCATTTAACATTAAACAAATAAACAACACCACATCAGTTCACATGGGGGATGCATGTCATGCACCAGGAATAGCATTACAAGTTGGACAGGGAGTACATTATGTTTACAAAAATAACAACACAGTTTATACTTCACTTGTCAGTTTAAATCATTTCAGTTTCATTCATTTATTTTTAATGATCTGACTTTTTGGGTTGTGATGACTTGAACAGATGCCTACAGAATTAAACTACTGGTAGTGCACAACATAGAGATGCACAGTCATAGGAAATGATAGAAAAACACCTGATTTTATGTCCATTTTAGCACAACCTACCGTTGGTAATCAATCTTAGTAGCAGTGGGTCACTTTTTAGCAACAATTTTAGTAGCACTTTCATCTGCTAACAGAAATATTAAAACATGAACATACATTTAACCAGAATGATAATGTAAAACTTTACACCACATGAGGGTGAAAATAATTAAAATGAGCTATATTTTAGCATAAGTCAGTGACTTTTCAGTGACATCCTAATTGTAATTCATTTTATTTAAATCAGGTATCAGTGCTGCTTTATCTCAGATTTGATTGTGTCAAGATATGTATGTGAGTATAAAAAGAGTAGTAGTTAAAAGATATAAATTAGTGAGTTTTGATGCAATGCAAAACAATAATCTCAGTGCTAGGATATGATGTTAACTAGAAACATGCAGAAGCTCCTCTAGAAAGTTTAAGTGACTCTATACACAGTATAAAAATCATAACCTGTTTGAACATGCTGTCTATAAATGAACTAATAAAAGCACACACCCATAAACACATCACCCCATTAGCATCAACAATTAGCCATGTGATAAGATAGCATAGCATCTTTGTCAGCTGTAGTTGACAAAGCTTCATTAATTTTTAGGTCATAAACTTTGTTTTATCCTGCTAAAGTTTTAACAAACTTGGCATTGGGAAACAAAATAAAAGTAATATAAAACTAATTATGCTCTCTTTATGCAGGCTAACTATACTAGCCTATTTTAGCTCAGAATTAGACAGATATAACTCATGTCTGTTTACTATAAACAGATATTCTGAAAAAGTAGTTTATGTTGAAGCAACAGTGGAAGTGTTGTGACATTAATAAAATGTATAATCTGTAAAAGATACACTTAACTCTTAAGAGCTAAGACTTGTAAAAAGCTAATATTGTCATACAGTTTTCTGCCAGACTGAATTACATGTGCCGAGGCAAAGTATTGACCTGTATTAGTGTATAATGGATGAAAGTATGCACCCATGTTTACAGAGACAGACAGGAATGGCTGCTGTCAGGACTGGAATTCACGGAGCCTCTCTGCTGTCGCATTTCCAGTGATGTCATGCCTGACATTCCCAGAGACTTTGCTGCAGGGCTGCCATCTCTGTTTTGTGTACACATGTGATTTTGTGTTCCTCAAATCATGTATGGTGATAGTTGGAGGCCGTGGGAAAGGCAACCACCTACGTCCACACACACTAATACACATGCATAGTCATAGCAGGGTCACGTCTCCTCGGGCAGAGGGGGAGCTGAGAAAATAAACTGCCAGTAAAAGAACCTTATTCTTGCTAGCATACTTGTTTTCTCTCCTCAGATATTGTTTAGCTCAATGAATAAGATCCCATCCTCTCCAGCATGCACATACTGTACACCACAGAGGCATGCTGCCGCTAGCAAGAGCAAAGCATGAGAAAGCAGCAATTTCACTGCATACTGATCTAACAGAAGACTGTTTTATATTAAAACAAAGCATCAGTAACAGCATCATTGTTTAATTTAAGAAGTGTTTATTTAAGCCTTATTTCCTGGCTTGTTGTCAACTTAAGCACCAAAACAATAACAATACTGTGTCAAAAATATATATTTGATCATCATTACATCTTTATTTGTAAGATGAAAAGAGACTAAAATGATTATTGAGCTGGAAAATGCAGTTTATTTAGGATGTAACTACATTTAATCTGATTTTCATATGAAATTGGCAAAATATGGACGTATACCATGTCCGGCCAACAAGCTTTCAGGACATGTATAAATGCAAACAACTGATTAAACAACAGAAAATATAAAGAATAGAGAGAAATGCTGTTGCAATAAGCTGGTCCAGTTCATATTAATAGTTTTGTGGACTCCAGCTAAGGCAGCTAAAATGCTTATGCTCCCTATGCTCTTGCAATATTAGTTCATTTTGCCATTTTCTTTGAGCACTGTATAGCTTCACTCTTCAGCTGGAGATAAGGTAAAAGGTAAGAAGCTAATACTCCACCGGCAGCAATGTATGCCATTGTCTTAAGTCTTTTACATACGCCATGACAAGTGGAAACCTTTTTTCTCGTTTGTAAATCCTTGAGCACAAAATGATGTCAGTTTGTTCTCATGAACTTAATCGAGGACAACGTGCAGCTTGCTCTCAATGCTCAGACTAACGTTTTTCTCCCAAGGTTTTCAGAAGCTTTGTGACATTGATCATATTAGGATGCGGTTACTGGATAAAAGGATGAAGCGGAAAGTTGTTCCAATCCAATTCACGTTATTTATAAAGCATTTATAAAGCACATTAATATAAAAAAACCTCTCCTAAGTGCTGCACAGAGTCAGAATTACTAAATGACAAACATTAAAATGAAATTGTTGTCTCGTTTTTACCGAGAAAAAACAAAGATGTATCCGACATATGTGGCGTTTAAGGACACGGACGCCACCGCATCCAGAATCTCACTCCTATCACAAATGATCTTTCTTCTAAATATGACATAACTGTGTCTATTCTTCACTGTATATTAAAATTATACAGGGAGAAGCAGTAGAAAATGGGTGGATGGATGGTCAATATACCACATAATTTAAGTACCACAACTTTAACCTAAACCATGATTTACATGGATTTACTTCTGATAAATAGTAGTTTTAGTGGGTTGGATATTCATGAACATGCAACCTGAGAGCTCACATTACCCCACACAGTGAACCAGGCTGAGACCAGTTCAATAAGAAAATATGTGATCAGGTCATTTGTTTTTGTACCTACAGTTGCAGAAGAAGGATTAAGCTTAAATTAAGTAAAATTATTGGGATATGAATATGCAGAAATACTTCATGATGTAATGATCACAGCTCCCCTCTAAACCATGAATGTGCACCTACATCCATCCATCCATCTACCACTTTTCCCTTAACGGGGTCGCGGGGGGGGGGGCTTAATGTGCACCTGTTTATGGTAATTTTATGAGATAAGGGGAATCATTTAGCATGAAAACTCAACATGAGAGCTCACATTAAAACCCAAACTAAACCAAGGTTGAGTTAGCAGAGACCAGATGTTTTCAGTGCTAAGCAACAATAAACAAGGTGACTGAGTTGTCTTGCTTATGAGTTATTGTGGTAGAAGTTGTTTAAAACACCTCATTTTATGCTCTGAAGCTCAGAAAAAGTGAATTTCTTTTTCATAATAGATCCTCTTTTTAATATTTCATGCTGTGCCAAAAAAAAAGTAAACCTCCTAAGTGCCTGCTAGGCATCATTAGAGAGTGCAATAGTGTTTTTACAAAGATGTTTTTGATAAAGTATAGCGTAAAAAACTACCTTATGCATTATTTAGCTATACACCAAATCTGCTTGGAGTCAAACTATGAGCTCAGTGAAAAAATATGCCTATAAAGACTATTTTAAATGATGAGTTATCTCAACCAGAACTGTGTGTTGTCATTTTTCATGCAGGAACGGATCTTTCTGTCGTCGTCCAATTACCTCTTCACAGCAATTTTTGTGGCTGAGATGACCGTAAAGGTGAGATATTTACATATACAGAAGCACTTAATTAAACATTAAGCTTTTCCCTAATATGTCCTAAAACCTACTTTTGTTTTTGATCTTTGATGGATCTGACTCACTTAGCTATAATCCATTCTTATCCCTTAAAATATTTAGCTCGTTTTGTGTCTTCTATACTGCAATAAAAGACTGGCCACCTCACACTGAGACTTATCATTACAGGAAAACAATATTTGATATGTCTGTTTTTATTCAGGCAAAAAATTGACCTTAGATGAAGAAATCTAAACCAATCACTGAGGCTGCAGAGCTAATGTCCAACAAATGCCCTGCGCCAACAGGAAAGGGGTGCGAACAGGAGGCTAGACAGGGAGCACACACATGCAGAGGAGGAGGATTGTCTCGCCAGTATTTAGATGACATAGCTTTGAAAGGAGGTCCATGCAGGCGTGGGCAGCACCAAGCAGAGGGGAGGAAAGTTCATAGGTGTCACCCAGTCAAAGATTGGCTCTCTGTTTTTGGGCACAAATATACACTCACTAATTCTCTCTCTCTCTCACACACACAGACACACACACTTTCATGTTTCTGTATTTTTAGTTTATTAACAATTAAGCTTTGATTTGCACGACTCATATTGTATCCGTAGCGATGCTACTTTCAACCAAACTTTCCCCTCATCCTAAACTTTATAGGTGAACGATTAAAACTTTGGGACTTTGTCTTCTTTATGAGGATAATTAGATCACGTCTGTATAATGTGACTACTTAACTTGTATATATAGTAATATTTTGTTTAATTGTTTTAAGTCTAAATGCACATCTGTTATAATTACAAATCCAAAGGCAAAAAGTTGGGATACTGGCTATGATTACATAATATGTTTTTATTTAAATAATTGTTCATTATTGATAATAAAATATTTCCAAATTAAAGTATTTTTCTTCCTGTTTACATTGAAGTAGTAATTCTAAATTGAGGTTTACATGACATTTACTTTTAGAAAGGGTTCTGATTGGGTCTGCTTTACTGTCTATGAGCACAGTTCATCCTGATATCAAAAGTGCAGGTTAAAACCAAACAAGCTGGATGTGAACAGGATCAGAAACACTGCCATCTTCTCTGGACCAGCACTCATTTAGTGGAAAACCTTCAGGCTGTCAGATTTGAAAGTACAAAAATCTGGAATTGCAGGGATGCTGTGTCCTATAAAACATGAGAGGGAGCAATCGGCTTATCAGAGGACAGTTCACAAGACTAAATTACTTATTGAAGTTACATTTCTCACAATAGCTGCTTCAAAGGGTGACAGATGAGCAAAAGTGAGTAATAAACAGCTCAGAATGGGTACTAAATGAGAATAATCCCTACCTTTGCTTTTACCCTAACTATTTAGCATGTTTAAAAGATGAAATGGCAAAGTAAGCGTTGAAATTGTGCACGCATGTCATGCAACAAAGTTCCAAAAGTGACGTTATACCTGAGTACTACGGTCCTGAGCCTGCAGCCACTGGTACCACAGAAAGCCAATATTTCATGAGATAATTTAACCCTTTAAAGTTGACCCAATAAAAATGGGGAGAAAATTCTGAAGTCGGCTTTGGTGTTTTAACAAACTGTCAAACAATAAAAGAAAGAAGAGACAAATGTTTATTGTGTGGTGTCTAAATTCTTGTAGTGCAAAAGGTATCCACTAGGGGGCAGAAGACTATATTATATATTGTACAGTAGGTCTTTTACCACAAAGTAATACAAAAGGTCCTAGAAACTGTATTAAATATCATACATACAGCATTAGGGAACTGGATAGTTAAACTGATTACGGTTAAAACAAGAGACAACCCAAAGATTTCACAAAAAGGCAGAGAATTGTTCCCTGGGGCCAAAACAAATTGAGCAAAAACCTTAGATATCCTTTCTTTGTTTTCGTGTGAAAAAAATAGTGATTTATCAGGTATAAAAATCACTGTATGGGGATTTCTTTTACAGTTTTGGATGAACTGGGGTTGTGGTAAGGACCGCTATGCACTGATGAGCCCCAAGCCCAGCTCCAAGCACTTTGAGCTGTCCTGTACATGAAAGGTGCTATATAAATAAACTTACTGTTATGGTCGGAGTGTGGAGGAAGATGACTGGACCCAAGCAGGAAGACGGCAGCGGAGTTGAAGTGAGGTGGTTTA
>JBAMHV010000023.1:17276727-17288636 GCA_037177535.1 Pseudomugil gertrudae
TACCGGAAAGTCTTCTATCTTCGTGTCGGTCTTCTTCTATGGTATTTGTCTTCTTCTGTGGTTTTCTGCAGACTCCAAGCAAAGCGTCTAGAAACTCGCATTAGAGGATTGCGACTTGTAATGGAAAAGCAATCCAGTACAATATCATACTGCCCGGGCCGGTAGAGTCGCGTCGCGCGGGTACTAATGGAAAAACGCCTTATGTGTCAGCGTACAGTCTGATAAGCTGCTTTTAACATGTTTATTTTACTTCTACAAACTTATCTTAAAGCTTGAAAATGGGGTGATTAGAAGTGGAGGAATGAATCGGTCCAGGCTTGTTCAAGCGTGTATGCAAAGATGAAATTCAGAACAACTTTAGTCGGCAAGTGTCGGTAAGAATAGCTGACAAGCTGCAAGAGCTTAATGCAGGACGCACACAGAAACACCGGAAAGTGAGAATAAAAAAGCTGAAGTGGTCCTGCTGTAGCAACAAGTAGTATCAGCTGATTAAATTACAGTTTCTGAACCTTTGTGGTGGAATTTCACACAGATTAGATGAAAATCTTTCACCACTGAAAACAATTCCTGGAAATGTTTGTGGACAAAAACACTTTTGTTTCACTTGTGTAGGTTTTATGTTGAAGATATTATCAGATAATTGTTGTTTGAACTGTAGAAGATCTGGAAAGTATTGCCATACACAGTGCTAGAGTTCATACAAAATGCTAAAATAATAGATTATTGTTGTTTGGGAATGAAATTAAATTAAATGAATGAAATGACCTGGATGGACTGGCGACCTGTCCAGGGTGTACCCTGCCTCTCGCCCATTGAAAGCTGGGATTGGCTCCAGCCCCCCCGCAACCCCGCTCTGGGATTAAAGCAGTAGAAAATGGATGGATGGATGATCCCAGAGGGAAAATCGAGTTGTAGCAGTTTTATAAATACAAAAAATAGTTAATAAAGGGAATGATTTCCTTTGCTCTTTATTGACCTGAAGACATCGAGGAAAGACCATAATAAGAAGCAGAGTCTCTGTCAAAGACTTACAGCCTCTGTACATGGAGCATCTACTCAATTAGTGGGAAATATCCAGCTGAACTTTGCAAGGTAAAACATTAATGTGGCATTAAAGAATGAATGGGCTGTCAAGCGAACGGCTTCCTAATGTCATCTGATGACTTTGTAACAAACTGTGAGGAGATGCACGAGATTTTACCCACAGCAGATTTCTCTCTCTGTTAGGCTCGCTGCCAGTTCTCCTTCCTAATTTAATTCCTTGATGGCAGCAAAGCGGACGTCGTATTAATGTCATGTAAGGTTTTACCGTCAGATTAAGAAACACACAGAAATCCTTGGAGGACATGGCAAAATTTGCAGTGCAGGTCACAAAAGGGTAAGCATTTCTCTATGAGTGATGTCCTCAGTTTGAAAGAGATGCAAAGGAGAGAAAAACAGGGTTTGGAAGGTGATGAAAACCGGCAGACAGCGAGGAGGGAAAAATAAAAATAACAGAGCTGAGCTGGTCAGCATGACTCTCTCCTCTGCTGAGACTGGAAAACAATACAGTACAATCATATTTAAGGTACTTATTAGATTTAAATTCAACAGGATGAGCTAAGCATTAAGGGCTATAATAAATGAAAGTGTACCTGTGGGTAAAATGGCTTGTTTATAATGCAATGCAGGTATTAAAACTCTGTTAGAGAATACTCTGCCTGCGCCACTGAGGTGGGAAATTGGTCTTTGTTGAATAACTGCTCAGAGAACAACATTTATGGACTTGAGTGAAAATTGAACAATTTAGTGTTTAAAATGTTGAGTGTGCAACATAATGCATGTTCAACAAGAACTTTTCTTTATCCACAGATCATGCACAGCTGGGAACAGCTGAATTGCTCCTCAGTTTAGATTCATATATGCATGAGAGAAAATATAAACATTTACTATAATGTTGGTGGAAAGTGGGTAAAGGTACAGTAGGTATCTCCGGGACTGTGACACCAGCTGGTTGCCGATAAGCTGGCACAGATGGTCCTAAACTTGTAATAAAACTTTTTCCAGTCACGCTGAAAGTGCAACTTTCAGGTTAATAACCACCAAAACCTGCTGTCATGGTGCTAGGAGCAAGGAGCTTGTGTTTAAGGAGACATGTCAGTAAGCGTTGCAGTAAGACATTCAGAGACACACAAGAGAGACATGTTGGTGATGACGTAGAAGGGAGGAGAGCAACCAGTGTAAGGTTTAATATGGTGAAAAATAACCTGCATCTGAAAGTCTGTGTAAAACCACAAGAGTAGGATCATAAGACATGATCAGAAACTGTTAAAGCTGTGGTGAAACCAAGCTGGTGTGCTGAGGTAGCCACATTAGCTTAGGTTGTATTAACATTATTTCATTTGTCATGATCATGCATCATGGTTGCTGCTGAATACTGTTAAACAACATGACAGGTAAGTGTTTACGACCAGGTTACATCATGACTTGAGTTATCAGTCATATCCCACTCATAAACCAGTTATGCAACATTAATTAATCTCTCTGTCTCACCATGTCTGGTAACTATTCGGGCCACACTTTGGCTGACATTTTTACCTGTTCAACATCCATGTTGGGCTCTCATTGGATAGTAAAAGTCCGTCTAAATGTTGACCTATGTTTGATCTTACTCTCTTTCTCACTTTCTCTTCTTGCATTACTATTCTGAAACAATCTCATTGTACATTTAAAAGGGCCAGTGTGCTGATATCTAGTTGTTGAGGTGAGATTTGGTGCCCTGAATTGAAACACTGCTACAGAGTGACTACACACAGCCTAGGGATGCTGCAGAACAATGATGGCTAAAAGAAAAAGGTTCATAATAAATATTACTGTGCAACCAAAACAAGTTAAAAAATGTATTTCTAAAGACAAAAAGTTATACTACTGCTACTACTAGAACTACGTAGAAGTAGAGAAGCCACTGCGAGCAGGTCTCAGACATGAAAGTTGTATTTTTGTGGCCCAGTCTTACAGCTTAAATGTTACAAAACTTATATAAAAGTTATTGCAGGAATGAGATGCATACCAGAGCAAAAGACAATTTCATGTTACACAAAATGACTCATTAGCAAAACATATTTTTTTAATAATTAAAATTTTATTTTTAAAATGTTTTTATTAAAAGCTTAGAAATAAAACAAATGAAACACTTTGAATCCCAAAAGTTTAGCATATTTTTTGTGCATAACTCCTAAGCTATGCAGTTAAAAGCTGTTTTTACTCTGAATTATCCAAAATATTACAAAGCAGACACAGCATAGTCTTACATAAAGCATCAGCGCCAGACTCACTCATAAGGTGTTTAAATTGTGAGTTGTCTGTGCTTTCCCCCTCTGGCAGCGCTGTGCTGCTGATATGGGAATAAGTATCAATCAACGACTATTCATGCGCTCCCAGGTTGAAATCCACGGCAGCCTGTGATTTATGCCAGTTTGTTACTTTTGCAGCCGAGGTTTGAACAGTGGAGGAGCTGCTGCAGGTTCTGAGGAATTAGCAATAACTTGTCTGTGTGGGTTTGAGGGTTTACTGCAACAAGCAGCTGAGTCTTTTTATGTGCACGTGTTTGTACACAGTTTGTGTCATAGTTAGCTTCTTATTGAAAAGTATTAATGGCGTCATTACGCTAGGAAAGCCTCTGTGACAAGATGATACATCAGCTTTGTTTAACAGAGCATGCACACATATGCTTCTGTAGTCATTAATCACGTACACACCTGGAGATGGGGGCTGGCCTGAGGGAGGACCCCACAGGTTTGCACCTCTGGTCACCAAATGACACTTTTATGTCACCCAGTGTTATCTCTACCACATCAACAATTCAGCTGCAGGCCTAGAAAACTATACCTTGGTGAGGCCATTAATTCTACCATGCAGCACGCTCTTGGGGCTTCATTGCAGGCGACCTGATTCAAACAGCTCTGTGGCAGTTGTGAGGTCAGGATTGGTCATTAGTGTGTTTATTGATAAATTCCCACTGTAGTCAACCTCTGTAGGATCAGCCTTTGAGCTCACCTGTCACCTTATGATGATATAACTAGCTCAAGCATTTCTTTTGGGTAGCTAAAGCACTTGCTTTCTTGTGTCACTGAATTAATTTATCGTTATGGGTAACAGAGCAGACCATTAACATAGCAGTATTCAAGATGTGCAACTTCTGAGCTGGTTCCTAGTGCTGCAAAACGTCATATTTCTACCCTTTACTTACATGTTACAGGATGAAACTGTTTTAAAGGTAATATTTGTAGACCTAAATATTTGTTCAGAAATGCTTTTGTTACAGCAAAGAATTTAGCACACAAGTCTGAGTTTGGTGTCATCCAATAATAACTTTAACCAATAATAACGTTTGTACTTTGCTATCTGTTGGTTTGCTGTGGGTTAGATTGCCTCGGCAGTCTTACCTCAGCTGCTCCACTTTGGTGTAGAGATTAAATCTTCTTGATGAGACCTCGTTTTTTTGGAAACAAACAAATTAGACAAATTTTTCACAGTGAAAAGAGGTGTATAAATAATCTTGGTTTCAAAAGAAAGCCAAGGCATGTGAGAATATTACAGACACTTGTCTTACTGTATCAGAGTAACTTCACCTAAAACACAATAGAAAATGAAGATGGTTAACTCCTAAACTTACTTTCAATAAACACCAGAGAATAGTAGCCTAGTTCATCTGAGTAAAGTAATACCTGATGAGGAACTGTGCAAAACAGAGCAGACTTGTTCTGAGGCAAAGCGAGGACATCATTTATGATGTAGTGGTTTCTTTTTCTCCTCATATTTGGCTGCAGCGAGCAGAGTCTTGTCCCACAATGATGAGACATCTTTGTAATCAGCACTCTCTCTGCTTACATTTGACACCTTGTTTTTGTGGTCTGTTCATACCTGTGTTTTGAACTGTGTTTTGTTTGGATACGCATGCCTGAAAGTGTTTTAGCTGAGGAACTACCCATCGCTTTGGAGTGCTACATGTTATGGTTGCTGCTTCCTAGCATGTGCAAAAATCTGTGCTGCACCCGTCATGCTGCCCGTCTGCACGGGGAGTTCTTATCAAGAAGACATTAATGGTGTGCATTGCTAACGTAAGAGCTTTCGTAAAAATTCATGCTACACTTGTTGTTTAGGTTCTTTTTTAAAGACACAAGCTAAAACAAGCTAGCTTTAACAAAATAATTTTCTGTCTTAAAAGAAGAACCTAACAACTAAGAACAACTTAAGTGCTGGCTAAAATATGAGATATATGGTAACTTTTATTTATCAGCAAAAAACTGGCTGATTTAGTTTTTTATTTTAACCACAATTCTATTTAAATCATATCACTAAAGCCTCCACTCTTCTGTGGCAAAATATACTGCCTTATATTTTAGGATAGCTTATAATTTGAGTGGAAAAGCTCCAGAATATCTATGTTTTCTTTTTTCCTGTCATTGCTCTTGCTTTTGCTAGCTGCATGAGCACCAAAGGACAACTGTTGTCCAAAGAATATCTCTGAAGTACCTTCAGAAAACCCGGGGAACTGCAGTTTGATTGTTTTGGGCTTAGGACCTACATGAATATATATAAAAAAATCATTGTTACTGCATGTGCAAAGACACATTTGACTGTAAATGGGACAAGCACAGGTGTATCAATGAGGCTTGCATTCCACTTACAGTCTGTTTTTGAGTATTTTATAGAATAGTATAGAAAAGTAGAGTATTTACAGCTGTAGAATATAAAAAGATGTATTTGTTTATACATCTTAAATAATTGTATTGCATCCCATGTTATTGTAATATCCCACAGCACCTACTAGTGCAGAGATGCAGAGAACATCTCATTTTGTTTACCTGACAAGCAAGTAGTGGCACAGTGGCATTTTAATAAAAAATGATTAACTCTGAATGACTTATAAAATAATCTGTACAAGTCATTCGACAGGTCTTGGACTCCATTTGGACCATTCTTGATGCCTTGTAGAATACAAAAATATGCACGAATGCATTCACAATGCATGCAGGAGAAACACACCATCACTCAGATAACCACCATCCCTATCCCATCCCTGTTATTGAAACTAATGCTGTCCTCTAAGGTGCAGAGAAAACAAAGACATCATATTCAAATATCCAAGTATCTGTTTAAATAATTATTCCAATATTCCCAAAACTTGATGCAATCTTATGGTTTCTCTTATCCAGGCTATTTTTGATGAATTGGCTCAATGAGAAGCACCCTGAGATGATACTGTCATGAAGTGGCGCTATACAAATAAAGTTGAATTGAATTGAATACTGCATGATGCACAATACCCTGCACCCAGTATGTGTGCAGTATTTTATTTGGGTTTAAAATGCAGTACCACTTCCACATCTGATGGGTGGACTAGTTGATCCTCAGATAATCCCACTTGACGTTTTTCTGAAGCTACTCTGCCACATGAAGGTTTTCCCAGAAGTAGTGCTTTTTAATATGTGAAGGATGTGAAAGTGTGCTATAGATAGTTAATAACTAGCTTTATTTGCTTTTGGAAATTTAATAATGTTAATATATATTCTTTAATTTAATAATATTTCCACTGAGACTCTGAGAGCAAAGAAGAAATACAGCAAAAGGTTGCAAAAGAAGAAAATACAAAAGAATGTATGTGGTGAGAAACTTGGTTGACCTGAAGACAGAGAAGGAACCATCCCATTTGTACTCCTGCTGTCCTCTCATCCCAGTATGTCTCTGTCTCGGTGTCTCTGAACACTCCTGCTCCCCTCTGCCTTACCCTTTCCTCATGAGGAGCTATATTATGGTGGCAAACAGGGGTGAATGGTGGACATTTGTTTCACACACTCCTTTCCACTCCTCACTTCTGTGTGTAACCCATTAAACATTGAACCGCTGTGACATGACAGAGAGATAGTGAATGCTAACATCTCTCTCCACCTCCCTTTATCATATAATGATCATCCTTTTTGTGTCATAAGCAAATAGACGTTAAGGAGAAGAGCCCATCACAAAATATGTATTCTTCATGTTCCACTTCATCAGGAAGTATTGATTCATAATAAGAAGTTTGTCTTTCTTTCATTCTCTTCAGTCCTTGTTTGAGTGGGGCTGGAAAAGAAGACATGATGTAAAGTGGTAGAAATGTTTTCCTGTGGTTTTCATATGCAAAGAAGCAATGTGGGGAAACATATTCTTCCACAGGAAATACGCAATCTGAGGGTTAAATTACAGTCCAGGAGTTTTAAGTCATCCTTCTTTTCTTTATATCCTGTTTCTGAGCAGTCAAGATGTTCGTGTTTGTGTCAGGCTTTTTTTTAAAGTCCTGCAGGGTTTAGTTGCTTTTTCTTCTCATCTTCAGTTCAGTCCTAACACCTGAACATTTTCAGAGGAACACCTTATTTTTGCCCACTTATTTTTGGCCTGTAAATTATTTAGTTATAGAAAGGCACATAACTGGAGGGGTGGACCAGTGTTGATTGTATAACAGTCACCATAGCTGAATCAGTGTTAAATTCTGTCTTTGTTACTCTGTCATTGGCACAGACTCGTGTATTTCCAATGTCTATGCCTGCAAGTATGAAAAATACCAATGATAACAGTTAGAGACATAAAACAGTGTGATTGGACGAATCTGCTCAAATGAGTAGAAGGCAATGTTCTACAGAAATATGAACAAACCCAGCAGAGAGCCAACACAGGACCTGAGAGATGCATCAGGACATGGTCCGTTGATTTGTTTACTGTTCAATGAATCCTCTTTACAAATGATCTACATGGAAGGATTGTCAATCTATTCTTAGGACTGGGTTGTACCTGTTGTGTATGTAAAAGCACATGTCTAGGTTCTGCAACAGCTGTATATACAGTATACTTGCTGCAGCACGACTCTTGATACTTAAAAATACTAGTCACCACTAGGGGCAGTACACAGCACTTCAACTCTGAAACAGTGAAAAGGCCTATCTCCTAATTACATTGTATTCTAAAGTATTTCCATAAACTACATATTAAGTCTCTGCTGCCAACTGCTAAGTGTTTGTCACTCTTCAACATGGAGGCGAGTCATAAAGATGCCAGTAAGTCTGTTTAAAACTATCCGACATTACAAGCAGGTAACAGTCCTAGCATGCCATATGTATACTAGGAGCACATGGCAGCCATTATTTATACGTGGATGCATTGCTATCATCAACCATATCCCAGCGCTTAACTTTCAAAAACCTGGAGAACTATCCCCACTTAAGAAAACTACAGATTACATAACAGGTTGTCTTAAAGCAGGTTCCGCTTGTTTTTAAGTATATATATAAGTATATAAGTATATATTTCCCACCATTGAATTGAAGTTTATGCTTTTGATGCTATATTCTGTCTATGTTTGTATGTATATCAGTAAATCGGTGCATTTGTGGCCCAAAACCTTTGCACAGAATTTTATATTGCACACTTCCTAGTTTCATAGATTCTGCAAATTCACTGCACTTTTCTCTTCTGCTCAACCCACATTCCTCTCATTGTGTCATCTCTAACATTATAAGCTAAGTGAGATGGGTACTTCTATGAAATAATGGAAGGGTGAAGTTAAAATGACATGCTTAATAATAGTACATCGCTTGACTGGAAAACACCCATTTCAGCAAACATTTTTCTGCAAAGCTGCTGTTTGGAATCCATATTAGAGATACAGTAAAAGCCTTAAATGGTGCGTAAACTCTTCCTTGCAAATGCCCAAAAATAACTAAGCTGGACGTTGCTCCCTGTCTTTTTTAGAGACTTCAATGCAACCATGTATATATCATAACTCCCACTGGAGTATCGCTATGAATCTTCAGACGTCTGTGAACATATTTGCATCGTCTCATAGAGGGAAACGCATGCCTATAGAGTTGCTAAACACGAGTGCCCTCTGTAGGCCAGAAGCAGTACCTCAACATAGTTTCCACAAATACAAAGAGAGCCAGTGAGAATAACAGTGATGAGGTGTAGCTGTCACCTCTCCGTTCTGTGTACAGGGATATTGATCAATGTTATCCTGGCGTCTTATTATCTCATGTTTTTTCTGAATGCCCTATTGACTCTTCTTTCACTCAGCTGTCTGCACAGGGAAAAACATGCATTGCAGACAATAGAAGAGGTCAGGGCTGGTCACCACCCCAACAACCTCCTTTATCATGTAGCATTGTGTTTCTTTAGGCATTTTCTATGTGTCACGGCATTTATCAGGTAACAGTAAATGCGGATGTAAAGAGGTTTGGTTGTAAGTGTGGGCCTTTTCAGTGTTTGAAAGCTTGTGCAGAAAAGTGTGTAGCCATTAGGTTTTACAGAAGTTTAGCTGCAGTGCAGAGTAGGGCGCCCTACTGGCTCTAATCAAACATTCTCATCAGTCCATTTGCTTAATTAGACGTAGTTCTTTCTTCAGCTGCAAAAGAAGGAAGAAGTGAGAAAAGGAGGTGGAAGTGGTACATCCATCCATTTTCCATACCGCTTCATCCAATTCAGCTGGAGCCTATCCCAAAAATCAATGGGCGAGAGGCAGGGTACACCCTGGACAGGTCGAGGGTGGTACATAGAGAATCAATAATGGATCGAAGCTGTTTGTGATCCAACAAGAGTTTAGATTGTTTATTGTCTAAGAAGCAAGTCTGAAACACAAAGAAAATTCATTGAATGTATTTGAATGTGTTTTCTGGCTTTTGTTGATAATTGAGACGAAGCTGCTGCAGCTGAGTGTGCTAAATAGCCAGACCTGAATACTACTGTCTTTTTTTACATTTATTTTTAACCTGGTACATAATAAGTCACAGCCTTTCCAAACATGTGTGTAAAAGGGATTTTCTCATTGATGCTATGAAGGCTGTGGCCCACTTCTAAAGACAATGACCGACAGCCAATGAGTTAATCAATATACTTCTTTCTTCCAGAGGACAAGTTGGTAACTATGACAACATGAAGCATTATCCCATCTTGAACACATTTAATTTCAGACAGCTATAAGACTCAAGCTTTATTTATGAAGTGTTTTTCATACCAAAGGCAACACAAATTACTTTAAATGATAAAAGCAATTTATGCATAATAAATAAAACACAACTTTACACACAAAAATGATAACACAGCAATGTAAAACCACACTAATTCAATTCTCTTTTCCACAGTCATATGCACACACACACACAGAAATGAACCAACTAGAGATAATTAACACTCTTTTGATGGCAGTTAGAACATCAGCTTTCTATGTTTCACTATCCAGTAAATGTCGAGCTAGCAGGTGAGTCAGCAAATTAGTTTCTATTGAGCGGATGTCCTGCAACTTTCCCCATTCCAACACACCTTACTGGCATTAATGCAACACTGAGTAGAATCACATAAGCTTTTGGATCCATTTTATTTGAATTAAGTGTATTAAATTAAGGAAATGTCTAAAACCTCCAGGATTACGACTTGCGGATTGGAGTTGGAAACAATGGGCTTGTAAAAAGCCAACAAAATGTCATCATTACTGCCATTTAGGGCGTAAATTCCTAAACACTCCTGCTGATAAGATTATTGGGTATCATTATTGTTCTCATAGCAGAATGTTTTTGGATGTTTTCCTCCATTTTAATAAAACCAGTTTATTTTAATGAAGCAGTCATGTGGTTATTTGTTAGGTCAAGCTAACGGTGCCCACTAAAGGCAAAATACTGATCTAAAGGCAAACTACTAACAGCATGAAGCTGTACAGAGGTGACCTTATTGTATACTAGACCAACATGTAAACACATACACACTAATAATCTATCTTATTCTATGTTTCAGAGTGATCAGCAGAGCCCCAGGGCTGAAGCTGGTGGTGGAGACACTGATGTCATCACTGAAGCCCATTGGCAACATCGTGGTCATCTGCTGTGCCTTCTTCATCATCTTTGGCATCCTCGGAGTACAGGTGAGAGAAGATGATAAAAGAAGAAGACGTAACTTTATTGATCCTTTTTGGATAACTCCTTTAGGGAAATTTGGCTTCCAGCAGCTTATACATAAACAAAGGAAGAGTCTTCAATACAAAAGAACAAACAGAGTAGATCTTCTCATCTGCAGTGGCTGCGTCCGCTTTCAGAGAATATAAACAGAGATGCTGATCACATGACTGAACTCCCTCAGCAGATAGTATGGCTGCAGGCTAACAGCTAGCAGTTTGAGAACACGGCCAACACAAGACTGTCTTTACAGAGACATGTCCTGGATTAAACTAGTTATTGTTGTCATCCATGATGAGTCCCCAACCTTTACTTTTTCCAATTGCATTGGTGTCTCTGTCGACTCTCACGGCAGTGAATCCCAGCAGGCCCAAGTTAGCATCTAGTACAAGCTGGTTTAGCCATGTCTCTGTAAAGCTGATTAAGCTGTTCTTCCAGTAGGTTCGCTGGCTGTACAGTGGGGATGGCACGTCAATTTTGTTCAGCAGCATGTTCACATTGTCCATAACGGAGAGAATTGATGGATTGTGGAATCTCTGATTCTCCAATAGTTGAGTCTTTCGCTAGGCTGCTCAGCTAAAGTATAAAAATGGGGGGGGTGGTAAGAAGAGGAGGATACAGATGGGGAGACATGAGACAAAAGACGTCTTTGCTTGCTACTGTCCCACCTAGGTTGGACATATATTTAAAAAATCTGTATTTTCCATGTAGCCTGCCTACTCTTTACATTGTAACTCAGATGACCAGACACTTATGCAATTCTATATCATCTCAATGGAGATTTCAAGGTTTACTGACCAAAGACCAATCTATACGAATGAGCTTTGTAGCCTTGGTTCATTTCTGGCATCTCTTTACCATCAGCTAGTTAGCAGGCAATAAATCAAATCAAACTTTATTTATAAAGCACTTTTCATGCTTTGGCAACACAAAGTGCTTTACATGATAAAATCAATT